>PVQA01000027.1:0-101310 GCA_002980515.1 Fusarium burgessii | reverse complement strand
CTATTATATTATAAATAAAAAATTAATTATATAAATTATTATTAATAAATTTAAAATAAATATTTATAAAAAAGCTATTAATTATTTTAAAAATTAATTAAAAAAAGATTTTAAATTAAAAAAAAATCTATATTAATAATTTAAAAAAAGCTTTATTTTTTTTAAAAAAAAAGCTATATATATATATATATATATAATTTATAGTTTAATTATAATTTTAAATAATATTTTAAAGTAATTTGTTTTTCTAATACTATTATTATAAAACCCTTAAAGTACTTAATATAACACCTTTACTATATTAAGCGTAATTCCTTAAGGCTTTAATTATTAATTTATACTTATAGTATTATATAGACATACTGTTAAACCAAGTAGATAGTAAATTGAGTGGTATTGATCATTATCTCTTGTTCTACCTGGCCTCTTCCCCTCATTTTGAGGTTACGTACTGCGCTATTCCCCTTTGAGATGCAATTTATCACCTGACTTTTCCTCTCCAGAAAACGAGTTACGTTTGGTGAAAACGAGCTGCGGATTTAACCGCTCCGGTTTAACACATACTACCTCTTATTATAGCCCTTTAATATTAGCCTCTTGCCTTTACTTCCCTACTTAATGCATTAAAAGAGACAATATTAACAGTAAGCTAAGCTTCTATTATTAATATGTAATAAGCGGGGGGAGTAAACTGAAGGGAATAGCAAAGAAGGGGAAGTGCGGCTGAAAACACGGAATAAATCAAGCTTTTACAAGTTACATTTTCAATTGCTGCCTAATTTATGCTGACTGCATTATTACACATCAGGCTGTGTAAAGATACAGACCAATAGCCCGGAAGGTGGCTTGAAATTGGCACAAAGCTTAAAGCACATTACCTACAATCAACGCAGAGTTGCAAAAGATTCTTACAGACAACCATCTAGACACTATTGAATGTCTTGACAATGAAATTAATTAAATGATCTATTTGATTAAAGAGAAATAAGTTAAAGATAATGTTAATTAGTCGATATAATGGCTTATACCTGTGCGGAACCTTTCTGGCTGTGATCTTGCAAGTGAATTTAATGAGTAAAGCATGTCGAGAGGTATGAAACTGTGGACCTGAACCTGGACAGTGAACTCAAACTAAGAACTTTAATACTGTAATCTGAGTGTATTTTGCACGTACATACTGGGCTGTATTATGTTGGCTCACAAGAAGCCTTAATCTCAAACCTTGCGTCGCAAGACTCGCGATTCTATGGTACCCTCGTTATCATCTCCAGGATCGCCTCTGAAAGCTTAAACAAGTTGCGGGCGTGTTCTTCCGGCATATTCTTCTGGTGATCTCTATGGAGTCGCCAATATGTTTGCTACAGAATCTAGTGAGTATACGACATGAAGTCGCTAATTGAAGTGGGAACGGTCCGCTGCTCTTACATTGCAGCTTCAACTTTGCCCTGGTCCAGGCAACTCACGCCAATCTTGTACAAACATCCGCCGTTGAATGGGCGAATACGTACTTGGTCTCCTTCGAGCCAAGAGTTCTGAGCCTCTATGAAATAAGCTTCGGCTGCCTCGAATCTGTGCTCACATCTTTCGATGATTCCTTCAACAAAATAAGCACTAAAGAAAAATGTGAGTGAGTCTCCAAGCAACATCAGCGAGAGGCTGAGTTTGACTGATTATGCCAACATCGCCCAGTTAGAGGGTTTCGTATTTTTGAGTCGAGAAATACATATGTTGAGAAACTCCTGTGCTCCCTTGAGGTCATTGAGATAGACCGTGCATCGCGCAGTGTTCTTCAATATGAAAGTAGGGCAATCCTGAGTGACTCCTTGACTCTCAATGGACGCTGGCCACCAATTACGAGACTTTTGAAACCACTCCAGGGTCCTATTGTGGTTATTGTCAGTATTATGACGGTAGCCAAGATTGTTTGCAATGAAGCAGAGCAAGGTCTCCTTGAGCGGGCTCTCTTGTAGGCGGATCTCATACGCCTTCTTATTTAGATCGATGGCCTTTTCCGCGTTGCCGAGGCTTTCGGCTAGGTTCGCCTGGTGTGTCATGACCGTAGCTTTCAGGTCATTCTTGAAAGGGCCATCTTCCAAAGTATTAACGGCAATTAAGTTGGTCTCGCATAAACTTTCGAGCTCCGTCAATGCATTTGACTCATATAGAAATCTGACAGAGAAAGACAACATGTTAGGAACGCGTCACAATAGTCTGATATTGAAAGTGTGTGCCTACTGTTGGCATCGAGCAAGGAGTTCGCAAAACTGCATTGAGGCTTTGAAGTTGCTAGAGAGCCTGGTATTTTCGATGAAGCAATCCTTCAAATGGAGAACATGCTGTAGATATCGATTGCATATCTCCCATACGTCGTACAGTTGGCCTTTGGTCTCATCTTGCTCTGGAAAGACACCCTAGATGAGCTCGACGGTGGTATTGAAACTCTTTTGTCGTTGTTCCTTTGTCAGAAAGTACTTGAACTGCTCCTGGACCATCCGATGAATCGAGAGTACCCGGGTGTCCCGGTTTCTCTTAATTAATGCAAGTGTGAGAAGTCTCCTTATTGCAGACGAAAGGCTAAAAATATGAACTTAGTTACGTTTTCAGCTTGGGGCGACTAAAGGAAACACTTACCTGAAATCGTCCGAGCAGAAGTCGAGATCTTGGGGGAGATGGCGACCATCATCAGCTTCGAACAGTTCTTGTGGGATGATATCTGGCATCAGAAATGACATGACGCTTAGCAGACAACGGCTATTCTGATCCAAAGACTTGAATGAAAAGTCCCAGAGTGCAGCCATTTCATTCGTAGCATGCGCGCGATGAGGGTTCTTTAGATACAAGGTCATGAACTCCTGTATCGAAAACTCGCCATCGTGGATGAGGCCTGCCATTTGTGAAATAGCCAATGCATGTCCACTTAGACGCTCGGAGAGAGCCAGGGCAGAATTACCTTCTGCTTCCAGATCACGTCCAATTCCGCGTTTAAGAAGGAACAAGAGAAACTCTGATCCCTTCTTTGGATCCCACGATGTGACCTCCACGCCTGAAGAGGCAGGCTCAAAGGCCAGTGAATGATTGCGAGTTGTAATGATAGCTTTGCCTTTACTGGAGCCTGGCCAATACGGCATGAGCATATCGGCCGACTCAACATTATCATACACGATAAGCCATCTGCAATCTGCTGGAAAGGTTAGAGAGCTTTCAGAGTGTTGGGCTGGGGGTTGATCTCGCCTGTAGACTGGAACCAATCCTGGACCAAGAGCAGGTTCTCGTCATGAGTCTGAAGTTGAGCACCGTGTAGCTTGAGTCTCATGGCAATGTCGGAAAAGCTCTGCCGCAACGACTCCGGTTTCTCTCCGCGTACCCACAAGACAACTTCATACTCGTTCTCGTTGAACTTTGCCTCGACGTAGTTTGAAGCAATAGAGCTCTTCCCGATTCCGCCCAGACCATACAAAGCGACAGATTGGAATGAGCTTCCTTGGCCAAGGATCTGATCCAACTTCTCAAACACGTCCAGTCTATTAAAGAACCGCGTTGTTTTTATGGGGGGTAGCATTAGAGCACGTAGCATGGGCGATTTGATAACAACGTCTTTTGCTGGATGCTGAATTGACGATGGTGAGTTCAACTGGGCAAGCTTCTCAACCCGTATTACAGCTTCTCCAAGTTCTTGGTGAGTAGTAGCATGGCGTTGTTCAATGAGCTGGAGCGATTTGTCTCTTTTACGATGAGAAGAGTCGACATCTAACAGAAATTTAGGCTGACATGTCGATTGCGATGGAAAGAGAAGGCTTTTTTTTCCTTTGGTATACATACCATGAGATGGGGTGTCACCTGCTAGGTGGATGTAATTGATTGAACTCGTGAAGAATTCGACCAACAGCATTTGCATGTCGAAGCATGCCTCCTTGACTGGATTCTCGACTACCTGAAAGTCTTGGCTGAAACGGTTGAAGGCTTCCGCCTTATGTGCTAGGGATTTAATCATTCTTGGAATCTTGATTATCTTTTCTGGCTCATCGGCGGCAAGCTATTTGACGCATCAGTTCACTTCTTTTGGTAGGGACAGATAAAAGCCTGGAGGTAGGTTGATATCGGGGTTGACTAGCCTTCAATAGGCACGCGAGAGTACCCCAAACAAATGATGTATCAAGATTGGGCCCTAACTTGGACTCGAAGAAGTCAGTAAAAATGATGAGAGGGCCCAGAGATGGTTGAATCAGAGCGATCAGGGGAGGAGCCCCATCAAAAACATGACTTTGAACACTTTGCCACGATCCAAAGCTTTCGACTGTCTCACGATCATCAACATCCAATGAGTTACGATGTCTGCTAATGGCCTCATCCCATGCTCGTGAGAAGAATTGTTCCCTGCAAGTATATGTCAATGACAATTGTTTACCACAAGAGACAATACCCACAGTGCAGCCGTCTCCATGGTGCCCACTGTCCATGCTAATTATAGCACCCGAGACTAGTGAGTACCCGATGAGGCAAAATAGTGGAGCGAAAATAGTGCGTGCCACCAGCTGATGGTGGTGGTGTGGAGGCAGGCGGCCCTTGCTTGAAGGAAAAGGAGTGGTTGATTAGGTCACGGCTTCAGAGGTTGTGTTCAACTCTGTGTTTCTGTACTATGTCGACAAGTCGATCATGATTCTTGTGCATCGACAGATATCTCTGGAAGCTCACATGCAAAGTGAATACCCCGCACGAGATAGGTGCATATTACCTACTAACTGCATATCTCTCAAAGAGGTTTAGCCTTGCCTGAGTCCAAATGGTCCACCAGTAAACACAATCTGTGCCTAATAATATGCAACAATCGTGCAGGGTGATGGAAGAAATACCCTATATATATATAATCTCTCTATATATAAAATATGGAAGAGCGTGATAATCTCGAAATTGATGGCCTAGGTTACTGCTTTTAGGGTATGGATGGTAGCCAGGAAGTTCGATGTCGAACTTTGAGAGCCTGGAACCTTGGAAATTGCCACGCCTGGATTAAAGGATAGATGCATCGTTTGTATAAATCGTGAGAGTAATAATGTTTACATGAAAGTCCTTGTCGGTAGTCTTAGTCCCCTTTGTGCGTTATAAGAAGCTGATAACGAACTAGGTGGGCAGCCAGAAGTTGAAAAGCCGTCTTTTTGCTCTGACTCAACGATGCAAGAACAACAGAGATGTATGTATTGAAAAACGGCGCTTGATTCGGGTTGGCTATCTGGGGGATACTTCATTCTATATTTTATGTTAGTAGTCTAGTTAGCTTGCGTCTTTTCACTTGAGTACGACTCTAAAGCTAGGAATCATCATAACAATAGATTAGCCCTAGTCCCATTGTTCTTCGTCTTTCTAAATTGAGGGATGCCCTTTATACAGGGCGGAGAAAGACGTCGAAGAGATCTAGTGCCGGTTGATTATTGGGCCGCGTGAATCAAGCAACGAGCCGGCAGTACAAATACAGGCCCTCGATTCTTATAAAATATAGCGAGATAAAAAGTATTGAAGGGACCGCCCGATAAATACGTAAGCTCTCGTGATGTGTGTACATGAGATCCTATTCGCACTGACCTCCCTGGCAGAGATGGCACGCCTCTTCCCTCAGCTTTCTCGCACAGTAAGTCATAGCCCAGCAAGCAAATCACCTAGTGAGCTACTAGAATCACATCCGACGGCTATCTCAAGTAAATTACTCGCATAATACTCCATTGTAACTACTTATCCCCATAAAATGCCACCAGTCTTACTTCAACACTTTCTCGAGGTACTCCTTTAGCATCTGGATTATACACCGCAGCATGAAATCCACCTAGTTACATGTATTAGCAACCTTGCATATATAGATAGGATGATAGAGTATATGATGTAGATGCTAAACTTACGCGCTCGTTTCCCATGCGAATTCGAGTTCCGAAACACGAATAGGTCATTGGGAGTTTGGTTCTTGATATAGTACCATGCATGAGACTCATTATGATGGAGTAAGGAAGTCTCACCGACCATATCCCGCCTGATAACATCGTTGAGGCGAATGTCTTTTCCTGGGTCAATAGTGGTATAATCGCACAATGCAAAGGGCCAGTCACCAGTTGGGCCGTTCAGAGGCCGCCATACACTGCACCGATTGATTAGCTTCCACACAATTACAACTTTGATCTTACCACTCATACTTGATCATGTCAAACTCCTTATCTTTCCAATAATCATCTTGTCCGGGAAAGCAGTATTGTAGAGTCAGTAATGCCCCATGTTGGGAGTAGTCAATGTGCGGTTGGCTTGAAGGTTGCTCGTATTCTTCTCGATATTGCCTCGCTAGGGCAGGGAAATCTGGATCTCTCTTTCTGACCTTTATTTAGTCAGTCAACAATGTCATCATGGAGTTATCTATAAGTTCAGCCGCACTTCCTCTCTTCTCTACTTTTTCTTTAGCTAAATTTCAATCTGTTTATTATGCATTAATAATAGAAGCTGTTAGAACAGTTGTAAATATTATTACTATTAATATTTCTTTATTTGGAGTTATATTACCTAGATATAATTTGAATAGATTATACTATCGGCTATGCTGTACCTCAGCACCAGCTCACATTAATAGCCTTATGGCTAAGCTAGTGCAGCTACTGTGGCTAACCCGATAAGATAACTAGGTAAAAGTCCGGTTCGCCTAAAGAGAACTCTACACGCTAAATAAGAGGATGTCATAGTGGCCGAGAAGTAAACAGGTTTAGTTCATCTAAATACACTGTATGATACTAAAAATCCTCCAGTTTGACTAATACCGTCTTCATTTCTAAGAAATTGTTCAAACTGACAGTGGTCCCTTCCCTACCAACACCACTGGTCTTGTACCCACCAAATGGCATGTCCTTCCCCTGGGTTGGACTGGTACAATTCACACCAACAGTGCCAGCTTCCAACCTCTTTGCAACCCTTAGAGCCCTGTCAATATTTTTGCTATACACAGCCGCGTACAAGCCAAACTCTGTGTCATTGGCCTTGCTCAAAGCTTCTGCTTCAGTCTTGAAAGTGTTGATGTTGACGACTGGACCGAAGATTTCTTCCTTCATGATACGGGCGTCTTCGCTGGTTTCGAGAAAGATCGTTGGATGGACGATATAGCCGCCTGGAGTCGCATCGTGGTCCATGCCCAAGATGCGTTTACCAGATTTCTTGCCCATTTCGATGTATGATCGCACATTGTTGTATTGGATCTCATCTGCTTGCGGCCCATGGTTGACCGTCGCATCTGTCGGATCTCCAGCAGCGATGGCTTGGAACTTGGTCTTGAACGACTCAATAAAAGTCTCTGCAACGCTCTCATGAACGTAGATCCTCGAGTTCGCCATGCACACCTGTCCGCTGTTCCATTGGATAGAGTGTGCTGTCTCTGCCGCTGCTTTCTCAAGATCTGCGTCATCGAAGATTATGGCCGGTGACTTGCCTCCCAGCTCAAGGATGACATTCTTGAGATTTGATTTGGCAGCAGCAGCTTGGATGAGTCGACCTGTTGGACCTGATCCTGTGAAGCTTAGGACTCGGACGTCCATGTGACTGGAAAGAATAGCGCCTGATGTTTTGCCGTGACCTGAGATGATGTTGAAGACTCCTGGTGGGAAACCAGCCTGTTGGACGAGATGGGCAACTTTGGCAGACTGACGTTACGTTAGCCGTTGTATAGCATGAGAGGAGAGATCGTGTAGTACTCACAGTCAAAGGTGCCTTTTCACTGCTTTTCAAAACCACAGTGTTTCCTGCCATGAGAGCCGGAGCACACTTGAGAGCAAGGAATAGAACCGGCACATTCCAAGGAATGATGGCCGCAGCGACTCCATAAGGCTGGCGTAGAGTAAAATTCAAGTGTCCGGGCATATTCAGACTACTAGTTCCGAGTACTACTGCTCCAGCCTCGGCATAGTAGTTGAACGTGTCAGCAGCGGCAAAAGCATCGAAGTAACCCTTTACTGGTCTCCCCATAGAGATTGCTTCAAGGTATGCCAGCTCATGGTGTGACTGGAGCAAAAGCGAGGCTAGCTTCTTGAAGTACTGGCCTCGGTCCTTTGGTGAGAGTTCGGACCATGCTGGGAATGCGGCTTTGGCTGCTGCGACGGCGGCGTTTGTGTCGCTTTCACTTGCTTCGTGGACTTGAAATGAGTTAGTAAAATCTCCAAGGTTATGACTACAGTAAGCCTTCTAGACATACCTTGAGCTACGACTTGGTGAGTTGAAGGAGACTTTAAGTCAAACGTCTTCTTGTCTGATGACTCGACGAACTGTGGATGTTAGTATCGTCTTTTTGCAATTGGGTAGAGCATTTACGTACCTCGCCATTGATAAAGAGACGCGTCTCAATCTCGCACCGAGACTTTGCGGTCGGCATGTTATGGAAGTAAGCTGATCAGGAGACTATGTTACAAGATTGAGTTTCTTGATGCAGGTATCTAGGCTGTATTCAATGGTGTAGAGACTTATAAGTCTGTATGAGCGGCATTTGGGAAACCCCACTTGACTAGCCAGGTCTAACATCCCACTTGGAGGATCTTGTATAATGCATCCATCGGAAGGATGAGTCCGATGAAATCCCCGCAGTTGAGACTCCTTCCGACAACCAAGAAACTCGGAATCACTAATCAAAGTATCCGAATACCTGCTGATGGTGAGGGGTTTGGAAGTCACCGTACCACTGCATAGTCACTGCATACTCGGAAGCTTTTGATCATGATCTTCTAGACCTATCCGGGGGTTCCGCTGCTATCTTGAACCTGGGGTACTTGGACTAAGGGGACTAGCGAACTATCTACGTCCTTCACTTGATGAGACTCTAGAGATTACCTATTGATTATTAGAATATCAAGTCTTTATCTCTTCATTTTAAATCTGTATCATTATGCTAAGCTAAAGGTCACTACCATTGTGGCCCCCAGTCCTGATGCTAATATGAGGACGTTTTGTGGCGTCATATAATTGACTTGTGTGTAATATGGACATAGAAAGAGCGAGAAACTTCAATACATAATGATACGCAAAATATATCCAGTGATCCATACATAATGCAACCTCAATCACAACCAAGAAACCCGATTCTCACAGGTGATCAGCGAATCCTCATATGCTGTCAGCTTCCGACTGCCAGGGCAAAGGCTTCTCCGCCGGCCTCACGGGACCAACATCTCCACCCGGCTGTCTTCTCGCCTGCCACTCCTCTATCTCCGTCTGATCCACAAAGTTCCCATGAAGTCCGAGACGAAGCTTCATCGGAAGATGAATCGTAGCCACCGGTCCAGCAGCAAGATTCTGCGCATCAAAAATGACTACATCATTTCGCAGTACATCAAGATGATTCAACAAAGCAACCAGCCAACCTTCGCCCTCTGCGCCACCTTTCTTTGGTATGAATGATGGTTCTTGAAATGTTGCGCAAGGACCGGCCCAGTAAACATCTTCTGTTCTGTCGTCCCAGGTGTAATGACCTAGGCAGTTGAAGAGTCCTCCAGCTGGTGAACCGCACTTAGCAGCGTTGTACTCTCGAGATCCATCAATCTTTGCTTGCCAGAAGTGATTGTACTTCTTGGTGACATAGCGATCATCAATACGGGAGAATTCACCGCTAGTGTCCCATTCATGACTTGGTTGTACCCGTGTTCCTGATTGACTCTTTGGATTAAAGATCCACCGCTTGGTAGGGCTGTTTAAGCGGTTTCGCTTGGCAACAGTACCAGCTGGTGTATCTTCTGGTGGAAAGAAGAAAAACACGTTGCCATCTGCGACAGTGAGATCAAACACGATGTTACCTTCTTCGTTCTCGTAGCAGCCTGCAACGTGGCCATGAAACGCTGTTGTCCGAATCAGTAAGCACTTTATTATATCTCCGAATCAACTGACCGTTATCTGACCGGAACCAAACAATGTCCTCGGGCTTTCCATTTCGCCGCGGGACAATACCATACCACTGATCCTCATTTGGATCCCATGCCCAATGATTACCTCCCTTCTGAAGACGATCTGGGTTGCACTTGAGAGGTGTCATTGGCAGAACGACATAGTTCTTGCTGATGCCACAATCA
This sequence comes from Fusarium burgessii, assembly GCA_002980515.1. Classification (NCBI taxonomy): domain Eukaryota; kingdom Fungi; phylum Ascomycota; class Sordariomycetes; order Hypocreales; family Nectriaceae; genus Fusarium; species Fusarium burgessii. The sequence goes on along the minus strand of PVQA01000027.1, from coordinate 91,243 downwards.
TGAATCATGCCGCAGAAAGGAGCTTCATACCAAGCTTCTTGTGTCTTGACACCGTCAGCATCGATAGTCCAGACGGCGATCTGGCGAGATCCATCGTTTCCATTCCCACCGGCTTCATAGGCAAAGCAAATCATTTCGCCGGTCTCAGGGTCAAATTTGGGATGGGCAGTCATTGTTGGTGACTGGATCTGGCCTTCGAAATCGTACCGGCCGATGGTTTCCAGAGTTACTGGATCCATGGCGTATGGAGGACCGTCTTCTTTGGAGGCCAGAAGCATTCCTCTCCAGAAGGTGATGTTGGTGTTTGCCGAAGTTCTGATGACTGACTTGACCAACTCAGAGTCCGTGAATGGGTTGCGATATCTTCCAAATAAGCTTCTTCTGGCTTTTGTTTCTGCCAAGAACCTGTCTGTTCTGACATAACGCTGCTTATAATCTGCATGGCCATTTTGGATGTGAATTGCAGTGATGTTGCCGTCTCCATTGAAGTGGATGTCATCTTCAAAGACTGGTGGAAAACGATGATCTGGCTGAACCCGATAAAATGTTCCATTGATCTCGGGTGGAATAGTTCCTGTTACTTCAAGATCGAAAATGTCACCCTCCAAGCGAAATGGTTTGTTGAAGCCGCTAAAGGTGCCAGTGTTTGGATATTTCACTTGATTACCGGCCTTTTTTCCGTCGATATATCCGGTATCGATAAGAGGTGCAACGTCAAAAATATGGGCCATTGTCATTGACTTTAAGATGGTAGATAACAAAACAACTATTCAGCACTAAACGCGTTGCCAAGAATAACGTAAAACATGTGTCATTTCACAAGCAGGAAGTGTCTTGTTATTTGTCTTCTATCTACGGTTGTCTCTCGGTCTGTGAGGCCAGATACTCAATCATGATGGGCCGTCTCCGTCAATGTTGGAGTGGAGAAATGAATCGGAAGCATATCGCCGAGAAGCCCCTCACGACAACCCCTGCCAGGTTGGTTATTCCCGGCAACATCTTCGGCTCTGTGCAGGGTAGTCCAAAAGTTCCATGAGATGGGCACCTAGTTTCTGGGGGAGAAAGTAAGAAGGAATGATTCAATGGAGCAGTCAACCCTTTGTTACCTTGATGGTTCCTGTCTATTTATGTGATGACAAGAATTCGCTATTTTTATGCCTAAAATAGGTCATACATCACGTCTACAAATCTCACCAGTTTAAAGCACATATCTACAAAACAAAATGACACCAAAAGGCACTATCGCTGTTGAGGAAGCGATCATTACTCCTTCCACAGTATGGACACTGGAGGAAACCTTCTCAATCCTCAATCCAGGCGATAGCAGTGACAAAGCTCTCAAAGCACACGCAGCGAAGCTCCTCGATATTCATGACAAGCGCCTCGCAACTATGGACGCCGAGGGAGTAGAATACATGTTACTGTCATTAACTGCGCCAGGCTGTCAGGGAATAGCTGACCCCCAACTTGCAGAAAACACTGCTAGAGAAGCAAACGACTGGCTAGCAGAGCAGGTGTCAAAAAGATCAGACAGATTTGGTGGTCTTGCGGCTCTTTCGATGCATGATCCAGAGCAAGCTGCAAAAGAGCTTGAAAGAACCGTCAAACAACTGGGTTTCTTCGGGGCGCTTGTCAATGACTACCAAAGCAAAAATGGGGGATCTGGAAGAGAATACTTTGATACAGCAAAGTATGATCCATTTTGGAAAAAGGTTCAAGAGCTGGATGTTCCGATTTACTTTCATCCGAGATTTCTCTCAAAGAAGGACCTTCAACCTGGGTCGCTGTATGGAGACCGGCCTCATCTTCAAGGTGCTGCTGTGCAGTTTCATCTTGATCTTTCTTATCACATTTACTCGATGTGTTCATCTGGTAAACCATCTCGATCCCGACTTGCAGCTTACAAAGACTGATATTTGATGACAGGAGTTTTTGATCGATTTCCTGACGTCAAAATTGTCGCCGGACATTTAGGAGAGAAGTATGATTTCTCGCTCGGGCAGTAGCCAGTTACTAATATTTATTGATAGTATTCCTCTCAATCTATGGAGAGCCAGTCACTGGTACAACAAGCCGAGTAAAAAGGCCACTCGCCCGTCAAAAGAGGACTACAACTACTACTTCAAGCACAACGTCTACATCACGACTTCAGGAAACTTCTTTACTCCTGGCTTAAAACTCTGCATTGATACAATCGGACTCGACAGATGCATGTACTCTATAGGTATTGTTATCTGAAACTGAAGTTTACTGGACAGTGAAGCTGATCTCTTGGATAGATACACCTTACGAGGATATTGAAGAAGCACAGGCGTGGTGGAGGACTGTAGATTTAGATGATGATGCGAAGGAGAAGGTGGCAAGAGGAAACGCTATAAAACTGTTTAAACTGCCTTTGGAGTACTGAGGTTTTGGCGAGAAGCGGGGATGTTTGGGTGTCCATAGTCATCGCTTCAATACTTCCGAACTTCAAGATCCCTCCGGCATATCGGAAACAGGTCCGAACTGAGGCTAAGCGTCACGGTGTAACCATTAACACGAGCAATTCTAGTTACAAATAAATGTTATGGTACCTATATTTAAGAAAGAATTAAGAATAAGTACTTTGACTTGAGCATAGAGCATACTCTTTTTTATCTTTGAGTAGGTTATACAGAGCTCAATCCAATATGGCAATTGTCACCAGTGCCCCGTCATCCCACCAGGGTGCTGTATACGACAAACCCGGTGAGCTTAGCACAAAGGTCATAGATATCAAGACTCCCAGCCCATCAGACGGAGAAGTATTGGTAAAGCTGTAAGTATCGTAATATGATTGAAGAGATTTGAACTGACGGTAACAGATCTCACTCTGGTGTTTGCCACTCAGATCTTTCCATCATGCAGAACTCTTGGGGACTACCATTTTCTCTTCCTGATAGTATGTGGCTTATGCCTTATGATGACTGGAATTATTTGACTGACTTGATTGGCGTTATAGCTCAGATCGGAGGTCATGAAGGCGTTGGAACAGTTGTTCAAATTGGTCCAGGTTCAGAGATACACGGTTTCGCAATTGGAGATCGAGTTGGAGTGAAATGGCTGAGAGATGTTTGCGGTAGTTGCGGTATGTTATAATTGCTTCACTTGCACATTTGACTAACGTCTTATCAAGTCTATTGCATCGCTGGAGAAGATGGTCTATGTGCCAAGCAATCTGTATCTGGCATGTTCAATCCGGGCACATTCCAGCAATACCTTGCCGTACCAGCCCGTTATCTGACGCCAATTCCTGATGGGGTGAGCTCTGAAGTAGCTGCCCCTATGCTTTGTGCTGGATTGACGTCCTACGCAGCCTTGCGCAAGATAAACGCCAGCCCGGGTGACTGGGTTGTTGTTTCTGGAGCTGGAGGAGGCTTGGGACATCTTGTTACCCAAATAGCAGCAAAAGCCTTCGGATATCGTGTTATCGGCATCGACCAAGCTGGCAAAGAAGGTGTTGTCAAAGAGAGTGGAGCTGAGATATTCATTGATGCTGCGACGCCCGGTGAGGAATTGATCTCGCAGGTTAAAAAGCTGACAGATAAACTCGGCGCCAACGCGGTAGTTGTATGTGCGTCCAGCAACGCAGCATATTCTCAAGGCCTGGAACTGTTAAGACCCGGTGGAACGTTGGTAGGGGTTGGAATGCCAGGAGGAAAACCTGTTGCAATTGCAAGTGCATTTCCTAGCCCTATTGTTCAAAAGCAGTTGAAGATTGTTGGATCAATATTGGGGAACCGCCAGGATGCAATTGATGTGCTGAACTTGGCTGCGAGAGGAGTCATTACGGTGCATTATCAGATGAGACCGCTTAGCGAGTTGACAAATGTTTTTAGGGAGATGGAAAGCGGAAGTTTAGCTGGAAGAGCTGTTCTGGATCTACAGACCTGATTCATAATAGGCCTGATAAGTTCTTTGGTGGGTTCAGAGGGGGAGTACCTAAGACTAAACTTTAGGCAGCTCAGATATCCATATATTAATAAACAATGCGCTATTTCTTCCCATTTTCACGATATGAAATCTGAGTCGGCAGGTATCGCTGGACCGCCTTGTCTAATACAGTATAGCATGGTGTTAGTGAGCCCCGGCGATATTCGAGCCACAGGCGGCTACTAGCACAATCTAGGTACCCGTGGAGCACAGACATGGTGCCAACTCGAGGTTCAGAAACTTTAAATAGAGGGACGGTGCTCTCAGAGTGACTATAAGGCCATGTTCAATTCTTTGGAGCTTTGCCGAATCACCATGCCGCCATGGAACCTTTGGTGCAACCGGACCTCGAGGACGCCTTGTCGTATCTGAGGCAAGATCCAGATAGCCGCTACAAGGGACGCATCATATCACTGCTTTACGCGGTCAAGCTCGTGCGTGTAGATATAGCGTCCGCCTTGTTACAAGAGGGTGTGTCCCCAAATCTACAAGACCATGAAGGACGGTCACCGCTTTCCCACGCGGCTGGTGCTGGAAATACCGATATTGTCTCGCTTCTGCTTGCCAACGGAGCAGAAGTTGACTTTGCAGACAGTGATGGATGGACTCCTGTCATGGTCGCGGCTGAACAGGGCCATGATGAGACAGTCGCTTTGCTGCTGGATCATGGAGCCGATCCCAACTCGCGAACTGGTGACCTGTTGACGCCTATTATGCAGGCGGCTATTGGAGGATACCCAGATATTGTCGCCCGCCTGCTTTGATGCTGGCGCCGACCCTGATGCTCAAGACGAAACGGACTACTTGACCATAATTAGCAAGGCGGCAGAGCATGGGTAAAGGAGTACCGTTTTGGTGAGTCATATGAGCTCTTGCGACCTTACTTTGAGCCTGCAAAGAGCGACAATGACGGCAATGATTGAGTGGCTGTATTAAATGCCTGTAAGCTATAGTCTTGCGCTGTAATATACTGTTACTGAGATCAATGGCAAGACGAGGGTGTCCGTTGATAGTGATATGTGTTTCGAAATAGCACGCGGAACCAGTCTTCTGGCGCATACAGGGCGGTTATTTTGAACATTAGTCACAACTGCTTGTAGTGCATGTACGAAGTAATTGCCGCTATTTTATGCCGAACTAAGTCTGCCCCGCGTTTATTATCATAACTAAAGCTACGTTTCTTGTGGCGTTGATAGTGAATATGTCCAGCTGCTGGGGAACCCCAAAACTTGCAATGCGGGGAAGCCTTAGCAAACAAGGCTAAGATTAACCTACAGATAACCAGTTCTTCCACTTGACTCGATGGGGCAATGTGACACTACAAGGACTGCAAAGCTGGAACAAGCTCGGTTGTATCTTGCATCCCCGCAATTGGCATGGGCCTAGAGTCTGGGGAAACGGGGAGAAGACCCCCTTGCAAATCATGGTCCCTGTCCTGTGAACTCAACCTCAAGACACGCAGGCTCCTTAGCTGGATAGTTACTTCTCATTCTTCCATGGTCGTCGCGATACTAGATGCGAGACAAAATGTCGAGCAAAAGCTCTAGAGTCACCAAGAAGTCGCGTCTCACGCGGACAGCGATCAGCTGTGACCGCTGCAAGTCGCGGAAGACAAAGGTAATTGACCCAGAGCCTATCTCACGCGCGCTATCACTAACTGAGCCGCAAGTGTAATAAGCCTGGTGGGTTAACTTTCAGTGTCCAAGTACAAATCAAGACTGACGTTGAGCGGAGATGCCGATGGCCCTTGTGATTACTGTCGCAGCATCGATGAGGTCTGCTCAGTCGACATGGAGAAGCGGCGACAGAAGCCCTTCTACTTTGTATCAGAGGAGGAATACCGCCTCCTTCGTGAACTATGTGGAAACTGCTTTCCAGATGAGGAGTTGACAATACCGAATTTGCGACGATTGATTGAAGAGAACAAAAAGCCTGTGCTACAGGATCAGACAGATGTTTCGACACCTACCATGTCTCTTGTAGAAGCTGCTGTACCGGAAATTATCTCAGACCACTCAGACAATGCGTTGGATCAAGGAGATATTATCTTGCAGGAGGTAGAAGACGATCAAGTTGAGGAGGATGAGATATTGTTGCCAGAGATCGTCAATCTTCACCATGACCTGGGGTGCCTGCTAGCTGATGCTCATGGCGAATATCGTACGTGTACCCTCGGTATTTTGACTGCTATCTAACGATGTTTGCAGGGTATATGGGAGCAGAATCAGGTGTCAGCTTCAACAGCGCCGTGAGATCATGGATGTTTAGAATGGGTGCTGCAACAAGAAATAAAGACAAGGACAAGGACAAGATACCAGGAATGCTCAAAGTCAGTCCACCATCGGTCAAGACTCCATTAACAGACGCAGCCTCTTCACCAGGCAATCCATGCCAGTTTCCATCACAAGACCTTTTATCCGCTTGCGCAGCTCGCTTCTTCGAACAAGTCCACTGCTTGTACTGGATATACTCGGCCGAGTCTTTTTATACACGACTCGAATCAACTTACTCTGGAGATAGTGGACATTTGACTGCTTCTTGGCTTTGTTCGCTTCATAGTATAGTGGCTCTTTGTGCCTCGTGCGAGCCATCGCCTAATGGCCTGGTCAATGGGCAGAGGGCACATGATTCTCTGGAGATGGCAAAGTCTCTCGTTTCTAGGGTCTGTGATGAGGCTGATTTGGACAGTATAAGGGCACTGATAGTTCTGGTAGGTTCTGCTTTCCCTGCAATCTGAACTCGACGACTAACGTAGACCTTTGTAGTCATTGGCCTTCCAATCCAACGGCTTTACAAACTCAGCATACCTTCACATCGGCCTCGCTGTTCGCATTGCTTTTTCTTTGGGTCTTCATCTGGACAAGTACTCAACCAAGAGTGGTGTCGTGAGTCAAGCACATGCGCGTCGTCTATGGTGGACTCTGTATCTTCTCGATCAAGATCTTTCCCTCGCTTTGGGCAAGCCAAGCATGAATACTCCACCTAATGAGACTTCTTGGAAACCACCGCTGCCATCCGAGTTTGTAAGTCTCCAATGCGCCACATTTATGGAATTCCTCTGATAAATGCCCAGGTGGTGAGTCCTGGCTCACATACACCTAATGGATATCTCGAACAGTGTATACGGCTAGCGCAGGTCACCCAGAACATACGACAGAATCTCTACGATGGGCCTGTTCATGATGGCCAGAAACTAGCACATGCCCACTTTAACGATGCTATAGCAAAGTTGAAAGACTGGTCCGACCATGTACCGCCACATCTCCATCTCTCAGCATCAGTATCCTTATCATACCGACGATCGATATCTCTTCTCCACCTCCGCTACTGGAGCACAATGATGCTAGTAACAAAGCCATTTCTCTTGTGCAATCTCTTACGAGGAATCGAACATGTCGAGACAGCTAAGCAGCCCATCTTTTCTTCTCTCGCCAAAACCTGCGTATCTGCCGCCGAATCGACCTTTGAGATCTTGGAAAGCATGGTCCTCTACAAAGTCGCTTCTAGCTTGGTAATGGCCGACTATCTTTTCGCTTTACAAGCACTTCAAGTCATTGTTGCGGCATGTGGTCTGTATCACATGGATGGTCATCAAGCTCGCGCAAAGCAGTGTCTGAGGATCTTACTGGCCATCAGTGTATCTGGTTACCCAAAGCACCTTATCCCAGAAACACTCTTTCAGCTTCAACAATGTGGTCTAGCGGAAGGTGTTGAAGAGACTTCTAATATCGTATTGCAACCCTCAGAACCTGTGAGCTACTCGCAGAGGATTCCGGAACCGTTGGAAGGGTACGTACCAATCTCTCTAGTTGCTATTCTGATGGAGAGTTTCTAAAGACTGCATAGGTTTTCCTTTGGTCACAACACAGATCATCTCGCCACCTCGTGGTTGAATGAACTCGATATGGCAGATATTGTTATTGACAATGGGTTTTTGGATAATCTCATGGATATCTCATCTATCTTTTCCTTTGGACCATCGTGATGAAGGGGTGTATGTAGCATAATGTATTAATAACGGCAGTGACTATGCTATGACTATGTGTTTCTGCTATATACTTTGCAGTAAAACTCTCTAATTTTTACAAACCAAACGTTCTCCGTCACATACTCCGGCTGTCCAGACTGCGTATATGGAACAAAGTCAAAGTGTCGAACTATCTGCGGGATAGCTTTGGAGAGCTCCATTAGACTAATATTCTTGCCCAAACAGGTTCGTGAACCTTGTCCAAACTATTGAATTGAAGGGTTAGCATCACGTAGCTGGTAGTGCTGCTTTACTGACCGTCATGAAGTACGCCTCCCGCTCTTTAACCAATTCGGAGTAGTCCAGCCACCGTTCAGGTCGGAATACATGTGCATCATGGCCGAATACCTTGGTGTTAACATGAGCTACCCATGCATTGATTCCGACCACAGTCTACCCGTTGTCAGTGCAGTTTAACTGAATGAGGGATCCTTATACATACCCCCGGAGGAAAGTATTGCCCTGCTAATGTTGCCCCATCTGATGGTACTACTCGACCAAGACTTAGTCCTGTCGCAGGATGCATCCGTAGACCTTCTTTTATAACTGCCTGGAGATAAGGGAGCTGGCTTGCTTCAGAAAACTTGATGGGGTCTGATATCGTGCCTCGAGTCTCGTGTTCTTTTATTTCTGCCCGCAGTTGTTCAAGAACTCTTGGGTACTTGATCAAGTTGAAGATGATTGAAGTCATACTGATTGACGTGGTGTCAGAACCCGCACCAATATTCATGGTGCACACTGAACTGATGTCAGCGTTGGTTATCTTGGCTGGATCTTGGGCCTGGATGCGTAGGAACTTGGTGATAAAGTCCTCTGCTCCATTCGCGTCGTTGGTGTAATCTTGCTTGACCTTCTCTCGCTTTTCTTCGAGTTGAGTATTTGCAAACTCTCGGACGTGCGTCAAGCCAGATACACTTTTTGATTTCATCTGTCGATGGAATAACGTCTTGTGCCACTCTGGAAATACCCCCACGTTTGCGCAGTATACCAAGTACTGGCTGAGAGACGACATGATACCTTGTATGTCTTGGCCAGAGTCTAAGAAGCCGAAGCGATTACGGACCTAGTGTCATCACTTAACCTTCTAAGCTATCATGACTCGGGCTACTTACCGTCATCATGCCAATCACTTCAAAGGCATAACATTGCATCCAGTGGGATATCTCTATTGCTGCACCGGATGTAGCAAACTCTTCCAGTCTCTTCCTCAAAACAGTAGAGCATTGGTCGATGAAAGGCTCCAGCTGAACCAAGTTGGTCATGGAGTAAGCTGCAGCGACCCTCCGCCTGGCTTGAGAATGGATATGCGGATTCGGTTCGGCGAAGATGTTTGGGAGTGGACTTATCGGATTGCCGCTGGCGTAATACCATGGAGACTGGTAAAGACTGTTAGTCGTGCACCAAGAAGATTGTGATAACAACCTTTGTGAACCCTCGGCCGCTACCGTAGATTATCTTTGCTGCAGCCGGATCGTCGATGCTGTACTCGTTGGGTGCTATGCGTACAATGGGTCCTGGTTCTATTGTCAGATTGTTTTGGTGTCTTTGATTGAAGTTCTAACCATATTTCTTGTGGAGCACGATACTGGTTTTGGGATATGTTCCAAAGTACACTTCTTTGAGAAGCCATAGTCTGGTGAACCTTGCGAGAAATGGGCCGGGGACACGTCGCAAAGGTGAGCGAGCGAGCTTAGCGAGAGTGAAAAGAAACCACCCAATGGTCAAGCAAAGAGCCAAACATATCAATTTCATACTGGAGCCGTATCGCAGAGTGATTATCGTGGTCAATTACATCAAGTTATTGAGCTCAAATATGATATGCCTGTTGACATTCTTCCCATTTCATCATGCCACCAAAACCGCACTCAACAGCAGAAGGACATGCTGCAAATGTTCGGTAAGCCACTGTAGCATCAGCCGGGCCTATCTCATCATTCGGGACAGACCTACCGATCAGTGCCAGATCAGGATCCTGGTGGTTCATTCATTTCCTTTCCCCGCGCTGCCTACCCTTGTCTCTCAAAGTAATGTGGCTGGCCTTCACAGTTCGGAGCCATGGCTCCGATGGAATTGTAGCCAAACCCACAGGTTCCAACCCCCTCTTTTGACTCCGGGATATGGGCTTCTGGACCTTGCTTTGTCCATCATTGTGTAAGCCACTGAGCATCCGCTTCTGTAGCGAATGCAACAAAGATGGAATGGAGATAAGCTGCTGTGTACAGAGGAGGACATTCTCAATGAAAGGACAGTAGGCTATGAGAATTGTCCTGATTGATCAACTCTACCATATTTGCATTCTTGGTCGCTAAGGCCTGGTTAACCGTAAAATTACCAAGTTCTTATGAAAAGAAATTTTGTTGACTCAAGACTCACTTGGCGGCTCACGACATGGCATGTGATTGCCCAACGCTCCAGCTCAACTGTAATATTACTTATAGCTATAGCTACCAGGTACATACATCCAAAGCTATCAAACAGTCCAGTCATTAATGACTCTTGCTGGTGGAGCACTACTCGCAGGCTCTCGCCACTTGGGCGCCTGCAAATCCTCCTCAGCCACCTGCTTCCCAGTAACAGGATGAGTGTAATGAAACGGTACAACTCTAGTATCAGGCCACAAATCAGCCCCCTCCCACAATTCATCAGGTCCATGCTGATTCGCCGGATAAGTCTCCTTGAACAAGGGAACAAAGCGATCGGCATTCTGCCAGCCCTGTTCAAAACTTCCGTGCCAGAATGGGTGATATCGAAGTCGGAAGATCTTCCAGACTCCATCCTCTTTGATGTACTCGTTCTCGTAGACGCCGCCTTCCCACCATTGACGTTGGCCACCTGGATACTCTGGGTTTAGAGTCTTGTGCGTGCCTGCGCTCATGAGGGTTCTGCCACGGTATTTGGCGATGTTTGTGCCGGGCTGGAAGTCTACTACGTCTTGGCCGATGAAATGGTCCAGGAGCCATCCATGAATAGGGCCATTTCGGCCACCGACAAAGTAATTGGACCAGCGATCGATGAAAAGTCGACGAATAGAGTCTTTGCCTCTGAAGCGACCATTCAAAAACTGCACGTATGCATCTGGGGAGTCTGAGAACAGGTCCACCACCTTATCGTGTCAATAGCGTATTTATTGGGGGTCACATTGGTTGGAGGCCCGATGCATACCTCTTTGTAAAGACATTTGTCAAGGTAATATCCGTAGATATGCTGCAATTTTCGTACATCCGCCTCAGCTGTCAAGATATGGATTAGTCAAAGCCAAACAGTTGGCGTGGTCATGATTACCTGTGAGCTTTTCAATCTTCTCCTCCATGGCTTTCAGCTGCTTCATGACATTTTCGGTATCCATGTTGGCAGTAATTTCGCTACTTTAGCGACGCTTTAGGTTGGTTGGGGAAGGCCAGGGAAGCTGCTGAATGTCCAGTAAACAATAGCAGTCTACTAAGAGGTACCTACTGAAGCCCACTGAACCTCGAGGGATCTTATACCTATAGACTAGCTATATCGGGAGTGGCTGTCAGCCTCCAGTGAGGGGGGAGTTTGTGCTTCGGCTGTTGTAGCTTTGTCGGATGCATACCGCCGATGGCCCCAAGAGTACCACTATCATTGCAAAGCCGGGGAATCTAAGTTTAAACGCTAACCAAAGGCAAAGATTGTTATCACGCCGATTACTAGATCGCGGGGTAAAATCTGGGGAAGAAATGCAGCGCGTCTAATGTGCGATGCTGATAAAAGGATATATCGCTGATCCTTCCTCTCCACTTCTGATGCAAGGGACAGGCTCACAAACTGTAAACTCTTCTGTTCAAGTTCAGCATCATTGTATCTCTTCAGAAAAGTACTCCATCAAAATGGAGGCACAACAGCCCTCGACCAGAGGTCAACTCAATTCCTTATGGAGCGAGAAGCGATTGATTGCAATTTGCTTCTTCATCGCATTGGCCCAATTCCAGTATGGATATGATTCAGCAGCTATTTCTGGCTTTCAATCCATGCCAGGCTTCCTCATTGTCTTTGGCTATGCCGATGTAAGTTCAATCCATTGACGCACTTCAGTGTTATTTGAGTGACTGAATGACTACTAACTGAATTCTTCAACAGCCAACGAATCCAATCGGTTACAACATTAGCACCAAAGTCCAAACCCTCCTGCAGAGTCTTATCAGTCTCGGTGCCTTGGCAGCTTGTCTCCTCATCTTCAAGTTCGGTCATTTCATCAGCCCTCGAGTTGGTCTCTGGATTGCTTCGCTTGTTGGCGTAGTCTCAATCGCTGCACAAATTGGAAGCACACACCTGGCCGCACTATACTTTGGCCGCATCACGCTTGGATTCTCCAACGGCTTTTACAGTACCTTTTCGGCCATCTATATCGGAGAGTCAACCCCAGCGTATCTTCGAGGTGCCGCTATTGGCTTGGTTGTCTTGCAAATCAACATTGGTGCTCTTATCGGTATTGTCGTCGACTACAAGACACAGGTCATGATCAGCCGTTTGTCATACCAGATACCTCTTGCAGTTATGTTTGCTGTTCCAGTCATCATGTCTGTGGGCCTGATATTCCTACCCGAGACCCCTCGCTATTACATCTCACGAGGACAAGACTATAAAGCTGAAGCCGCCATTCGAAAGCTAAGAGGTATAACGGACCATGAAAGGATCCGTGAGGACATCACCATCATGAAGAATGCTTGGCTCGAAGAAACTGAGATGCGTTCCACTACTCATCTGCTTGACGCTTTCCGTGGTACAGACTTGCGACGTACTCTTCTCAGTATTGCAACTGCTGTTGCCCAAGCTACTACAGGCATCTACTTCATTGCCGCCTTTTCCGTCTACTTCTTTGTTCAGGCACGTATTGGTGACCCTTTCAAGTGGGTCATGGTATCTCTCGCCATTGCTCTCACGGGAAATATGCTCTCTTTCCCTGCCGTCAGGTTCTTTAACCGTCGACACCTTCTCCTTGGCACATCTCTTCTCAATTCGGGCCTGATGTTGGGTATGGCAGTCGCCTACAACGTGTCTCCCGCGACATCGCCTACTGCTGGAAAGGTACTAGTTGGCTTGAGCATCATCTTCACTTGGGTCTATGGTGTAGGTCAAGGTCCTGTTCTGTGGGCTCTGCAGACCGAGATTCCCTCTCAACGACTGCGAGCACAGACAATGGGCTTTTCCCAGGGTTCAAGCTTCTTGGTGTCATGGTTGAGTTCTTATTGCACCCCATACTTTATCAACCCGGAAGCTCTTAACTGGGGTCCCAAATATTGTTATATCTGGGCCGGTAGTAACTTTATCCTGGCCGTATTTACATTCTTCTTTATTCCCGAAACAAAGGGTCGAAGCCTTGAACAACTCGATGAGCTGTTTGAGAAGAAGATCTCTGCCTTGAAATTCAGCAGTTATGTCACGGATCTCCAGCAAGTCGATACAGATAATTACGTGGGACGGATGGATGCAAACGAAAAGTCAGCTGTAGTTGAGGTTGAGCATAAGGAGAACTAATGGCCTTTTGTGTACTTCTTCATTTCAAAACTAGATATTTTAATGTCTTTCAGTAATACTATTCGCCATCTAAACCGTCTTCCTTCTTCGCCCTACCACGTGTCAGAGTCGGCTGGATTGTTAAATGGCCATCTTTTCAATCAGACTTGCAAAAGGGCGCAAGCATACTCTTTCATATGGCTTTCGTCGCGCGACCAACAACTGGCAATCATTAACGCAAGCTGTATTGCGCTATGTTTGGCAGTCTTATTGCGATCTCAAGGCTACCAACTCTTCCTCCGTAACCTGACCATCAAACTCCTGCATCTTAGGCAGGTCTTTCAATCCCTTTGCTGTTGCAGAAACACATTTACTGAGAGGCGTTCCGTACTTGAAGTTTCCCTCACTGTAGGGATTGAACCAATCTTTTTCAAGAAACTCACGATCCAGACTTCCAAGATACAGGTGGAAAGAATCCCGCCATCCATCGGGCAGTTTTCCATCAGCGCAATATTCCGGTTCGAGTTTGAAGTGGTAGCACAGCTGCGTTCCGCAACGGCCACAAAAGCTTCGGGATACATCGGAACTGCACTTTGCAGAATGGAAGAAGCGTAACCAAGTTTTGATCTCGCCTGATGCGCGAAGAACTTGCATTGCTGGGAGATAGGGAGGACGATCTGCATCGGCCTTCTCGGCATCATAATCATCTGCAAGGACATCCAGGATGCGACCAGATACGATATCTGATTCGGATGAGGGTGACATGGCAGATACGGTGAGCATGGGAGCAGGGATGTCAAGAATGCCAGCTGCAAGGAACGAACTGGTGGATCTGCGGCAGTCATTGCAATGACATGTTATGGCGCCGGGAAGTCGTACTCCAAAAGCTGAAGGGATGAGAGGGTTCAATGGACGGTCTTTCAATGGAGGAACATCAATTCGATAACGGACAGCGCCGCAAGAGCAGCCGCCCGTGACTTGAACAGGTTCGTTGGGGAGAGGCATGATGGATCAAGATGAGAAATATTGCTCAGAATTTCATGATCACGGACTCACGATTTATTACGTAGCTATATACTGTCTTTCCTTTCCGTAACGATAAATTCCGAAGCTGAAAATCTGCCGAGGCTCATGACGGTGAGGCGCTCTTGGCAGGTATTGCTACTGGTGGATTGTTGTTGTTTCGCGTTATTATTACCAGAACAATGCTAGGCGATGGAGTTGGAAAATTCAAGACGTCCTGTGATCACTGATCTCAGGTGTCATTTTAGGCAAAGTAAAGGTTGAGGGTTTTTGTATCTACTGGCTCGCTTAGGTTTAGTATGGCTATATCGCTGCCAAGGCTGAACAGACCAGTCACAGTTCGAAAAGAGTATCCACAGGGCGTGATAAATATCGGTTGCTTATGCATTACGGAAACCGTGAATGAATACGAGCAACTGACTGATTGGAATTCACTACGCAGTGATAATCTCGTTGAAGCCCGTCAAGACGGGAAAGGAGATAAGACGTATTTATTGCCTTTATTAGTACATTTTTTAAAACAATGATTAATATGATTTATGAAGTTATTGTAATACCAATGTGTGAACAGCTATTTGCACTGAAGTGAGCTTGTAATTGATGTTGAGAGAGACCTTGTCCATAATATGGTGAGGCTGGTAAGTGAAATCGTGCTAAGCTTGACCAGGCTGATCGGGTCATAGATATCCCGACATGACGACTTCCGGCAGGGTTCCCCTTGTTACCCTTTTATTAGACTTAGTGCTGACAAGCTCAGGCCTCGTGAAACAGGGAATGGTGCTCCTCAGCGGCACGTTTTCCCTTTTCCACTATCGATAAAGGATTACGCTACCCTAAAGTCAAAGACCGAGAAAAAAACAAGCTGATCTCTACATTTTCGTCATGTCTCGGTCTTTGACTTTGCGTCATCTCAATCCTTCAGAATCGTTCTGGGTAATATATATCCTATCTCAACTATGATTTGTTCCAGTGTTTTAATTGTGGCTTAGCATTGCGACGAGGCTCAGGTGTTTTCTCACTCCTCTGACGTATCTCGCTTCTAAATGTGGTCATTTGCTGAGCGATGAACATGATGGCCACAAGGGCGGGTTATGTATAAATAAGTAATATCTAAGCACGATCATCTTTTACTTTCTGTACCATCATCACCTATTCTCAATAGAAAATAATATTAACAAAATGCACCTTCTTGCCCTTCTCACATTTTTCAAGGTCTCGCAGGCTTTGCTTGTCCCTTCGCCTCCAGGTCCCTATGCAGTCGCAGTCAAACCTTTCGAACTTGTCGATACAAACCGTATTGATACATTTGCCCCCAAACCCAATACCAAACGCCGCATCATGGTCTCTGCATATCTTCCCATTGACGCTCAGTATGGCTGCAAGGACGAAGTTGTCCCATACGTACCGTCCCTTACAGCCCGCACATATGGCAAGGTTGCAGAAACTCTAGGCCTTCCTCAAGATATCGTCAAGAAGTTTGATATGAAGAACTGCAACATGTCAACTGTCAAGCCAAAGAGGTTTCATCACCCGAAAAAGGAGTACCCTGTGGCACTTTTCTCGCCAGGTTACCAAGGCTCAAGGCTTGTATATGGGGCCATGGCAAGATCCCTCGCAAGTCTTGGATACATCATTTTGACCGTGGATCATACGTATGAGGCATTGGTGGTTGAATTCCCTGATGGAAGCGCTGCACATGCTGCTGAATTTCCGGACAACATGAACTCGACGTATCGGCAGCTTGAGGTAGGTTCAGCAAGTCCAAATCTGTATCATGAAACACAACGTTGACTTTGAGGAAACAGGCTCGAACAAAAGATGAATCTTTTGTTATCTCGCAGCTATGCAATGAAACTATTGTGGATGCTGTCTTTGGAGACTTTCCTGGCACTTTCAACCCTCACAAGGTTGCATTATACGGACACTCCTTTGGAGGATCAACTGCTGCCGTTACATGTCAACGAGATCATAAAGTTGTTGGAGGTGTCAATCTCGATGGTCCCATGTATGGTTCTGTAAAAGAAGAGGGCCTGGAGGGTACACCATTTCTGCTAGTCGGAACCAACATGACATCCGATCCAGTACCTGGTTGGAACGCATTCTACAAGAAGATCGATGCTGCCAAGATGGAGATGGTGGTGAACAAGACGCGCCACTATGCTTTCACAGATGTTCCCTTGCTACTAACAGAGTATAAGATCCCAACAGGGTCAAAGGACAAGGTGGATGAGATCTTTGGAAAGCTCAGTGGAAGAAAGGTTGAGAAGGCGACGAATGAAATAATGGTTGGATTCTTGGACTTGGTATTTAAAAGGGATGCCAAGAAGCTGGAGTGTATCGGCAAGAAGGGCGGTATTCAAGTTCTGCAGAGTGACTTGGACTAAATAGTGCCTGCCTCCAAGAAGGCTTATAGAGTTAGATTGACAGTAATAGCTCTTGTAACGTAACGGGAATTATATTGCAAATTTAGACCAGGTTTAATTCCAGGTTTAATAACATAAGAGTAGTATTTTTCCTTTAATTTCTCATTGACAATTATCGACAATCAATATACTCCGTACAGATAATTCAGCCAAGAAGTTCAGGCTACCGGGATGTGGAGAAAATAACCAACCTTTGAAAGATCCACTTCATCCCACCATAACTAAAACTGCTCTGAGGCGAGTATCTTGCTTGTTTGGTACTCTTAAAATTGTAAAATCTTTTATATTCTACCGATTTATGTATTGATTTTCTATTTTGACTTTCTCAAAAGGTCTAGTTGAGCTCAATCGAAGCACCTAACGTTATACATCATATGGCTTCAAAGCCTTTTCTGTAACTGCTTCTCCTATATATCATATTACCGTTGAACGTTCATGTATCCTCGCTTCTAGCCCACCATAGCTCCTAGGACAAACTAAGTTTATCAGTAATCAGAGTCTAGTAAGCTTAATCCATCGTGGCTTGTCATACCTTGAATGCTCCAGCAGAGGGAGCATGGTCCCTTCACTGTGGTTGAACCAAATATCGTCTTACATATTGTCACGTTTGGGCCAGAGCTTGCTGCTGCGTTTGGGTGGTTGCATCATTCATTGATGGGAAGGCCTATCATTTTTGAGGTTTGCTTTGGGACCTTTGGGCAAGTCTCGTGGATTCAGGTACAGGTAGTGATAACGTATTTGCACATGGCTACGGAGCTTGTGATAATTAATTCGTTTGTGCCTGTTGTCGAAAGCAAAGCGAGAAAACTACCGAAAGAGAAAGGATTGATTTGTGAGCTGGAGAGTAGTGGGACTGAGATACTGGAATGGTCACTTGTATTGGCCGGCTGGTACGTATATATTCACGATTTCCGTTGAGCATTTCTTCTTGACTGCCATTCTGGCTACTAACTGTGACTTCCCCTGCCTCTCAATCGTAGCCATATCAGAATGAGTGTGTACAGTGCTTAATGGTCGTCAGGAAAGAGATATTCCGGCCGGTGTTGTGTCCCCCTCACCCTTTCACGAAGCAAATTATTATATTGCTCTTATCCCCCGATTTTTACATTCCCGACTCGACTCAATCCCGGCTGATAGCGAGTTTCTTTCTCATCTTCTTTGTAACTTTACCACATGTGCCACTCTGCGTATCACTTGCAGCTGCTCTATACAAATTATTGTTATTTCTTTGAGTGCTTGCTCCATCCTAGCTCCATGCGAATGACTGATCGGGAAGCTGGTCCTGCAATTAATGCAAGACTTGAATCCTTGGATCAAACAGCCCTCAGCATTATTTATGCTGATAAATCCGAGCCTCAAGTTGCTATAAAAGCTACCGGCTTCTGGTTAGATGGGGAAATGTATGATCATGCAGCCCTTACCGAGGACACCGATAAGACGTTCAAACGTGAAGCTGCCATCTATAATGCTTTAGGCGCACATGAACACATTCTAAAATCATATGGGGTTGCATATCTCCCTGCTGCCTAGGGTAAAGAATCAGAGCCTACGGCCCAGAACAAGAGAGCTCCCTATGGCAACCTTCGCGAGCGCATCCTTGACGGCATGCATCTAAGCGAGAATAATCCTGTAAAATATGTAATCCGTAGGCTTTGGAACCTGGACTACAGTTCTGTTCAAGAGGTTTCCAATGACCTTTGCAAGCTTATAAGTTAGTTTAGTATCGGGGTGACGGTAAAGCTACCTAGCCATGTAGTAATTCATTCATAAAGCTACTTTGGTCACTTTGCCTCTAGAGGAATCTGTCGGGTAAGTGACCCCCACTATCCCGATGCTCTGTTACTAGTCTCACTTTGCCATGGGGACGCCGTGAAGTATAAAAAGTTGATACCCCGCAACTATGTTAGCTTCCTTACGGAGAAAGTCTCAATTGAATGCTTTGTGGTATCAAAGATTATTATTTCCTACAGTCAGAGCAATATTGAGGCTCCTAGTCCTATCTTTCATCGATACTCAGCCATGCTCGTTGACAGTCATCTCAATTTGCCATTCTTGGCCGGCGTCTTTTTCGCTGCTACAGTTCTTTATTCCCTAGTCAATGGCCTCAAGTCTCCTCTCCGCAACCTACCAGGACCCTGGTATACTCGTTTTACCCATCTCGTACTCAAATGGCACATCCTCGCCGGTAACCGTGTCCACTACATCCATTCCTTGCACCAACGCTACGGGCCAGTTGTACGCGTCACACCAGGGGAAGTTGCCGTCAGTGATCTAGAAGCCTTTTCAAAAATCCACAAGATTGGTTCTGGATTTATCAAGTCCGCTTGGTATGATGGTATAACGCCGAATCGGGAACCTGGTATCTTTGTCATGCGAGATCCTCATCAACACGCTGCTCGAAGAAAACTATTTGCTCGAGCTTTTAGCGTCAGCTCACTAGTGACGAATTGGGAGCCGGAAATCAGGCAGAAGACAGAGCTTGCCGTGAGCAAGATCAGGGATGATGCTAAGGCTACTGGAGCCGATGTCTTCAAGTGGTGGACGCTCATGGCGACAGACGTGATTGCTCATCTCTCATTTGGAGAGTCATTTCGAATGCTAGAGCTTGGCCAGGTCTGTCTCTTCTTCAAACCCATTAACCTTTCCAGGCTAACACCATTCAGCAAACCCCGTATATTGATGCAATTCAGTCATCACTTCTTATGAGTGGCCTTCGTAGCGAATTATCCTGGATATACCCAGTACTTCAATATCTTCCTATTAAAAACCTCAAGAACCTACTAAATGCCGACAAAATAGTCTTTGATCATGGCTCACTTGCTGTTCGAAACATGCAGAGTGCAGGGGACGGTTTCAGCAAGGCCAATCTGTTTAGCCAGATGCTCGCTGAATCCGATAGCCAGGAAAAGACGAATCTCTCGACAGAAAGTGTACAGGCAGAAGCGAGTAATCTTATTGTGGCTGGCTCAGATACTACTGCAGTCACGCTGACATATCTTATATGGGCTGTTATCAAGCAGCCCCAGCTCCAAGCAGAATTGGAGCGTGAGATATCTGAACTCAGTAATGAGCTGGCTTTTGAAGAACTCAAAAATGCCCCGCTTCTCAACAGTGTCATTGAGGAAACTCTTCGTCTATATGGCGCAGCTCCTGGTGCTCTTCCTCGCGTTGTGCCTGGCAAAGGCCTTGACGTCTGCGGTCATTACATCCCTCCGGGAACCGTTGTCAGTACCCAAGCGTTTACACTACACCGTAACGAAAATGTCTTTGAAGATGCACAAAGGTACACTTATACTCATTTACTAAGAGAGCCCCTCGCTAATACAGTAACAAGATTTAACGGTTATCGTTTCATGGACAAGTCCAAGCTGACAGCCGCACAAAAAACGGCCTTGTCACCATTTGGAGCCGGATCGCGAACTTGTATTGGTCTGCACTTGGCTTGGATGGAGCTTCGACTAGGCGCCGCATTATTCTTCCGTGAATGTCGTGGTGCTAGGCTCGGCCCTGACATGACTGATGAGATAATGGAGATGGAGAACCGGTTCTTGATTGCACCCAAAGGTCATAAGTGTATTATTAAGCTGTGATTGGGATTATGCTATCGAAGTATGTATATATATCAGAAGAAATACATAAATGGAGTAGGGTTGAACCGTGACCTGGAGAATGTGCGTAATGCTATTGCTGAGTAGAAGTCTCAGAAGATTATAGATAGTCTTATAAGAAAGTTAGCTTCTTGTTGATAGAGATTTAACTTCAAGTCAGACTTTCATGCTCTGTGTACATATTCAACAAATCGATGAACGTTCCTCTCATATAATAAGTTAGAAAGCATAACCTATCTTATATGTCCTCCTAGAGCCACTTACTCACTTGTTAGGATATACAAATATTCCCAATAACAATACCAATTCCCCCGCAGAGCAATCAACTCATGCCACATCAGCGGCTTTCAAAATGCTTATCGACATCCTTTGTCTCAAGTCCTGAACTGCCAGCATCACCAGACTCGGACCGGTCCTCAGAGCCGGGACCATCTGGCAACGCAAGACGCATCTCGAGATCCGGGTTCTTTACCTTCCACCTCTTCATATACCAGACTCCGCCCATGAGAATAGCCCACATGGTAAATTCAAATACCGTCGCAGCCGGATAGCCATTCGGAAACCTCGGGGCTTCAACCGTTGGAAACGTGAAGAGTGGAATCCAAATCTGGTTGCAAAAGCCCAGTGTCATCATAGACGAGATAATGAGTCCTCGCTCACCATAGTTCTCCTTGAGTGTTGAGTTAACCCAAGAGTACAGAATCGGCGACGCCATGCCCGAAAAGCCACCAAAGTAGAATGCGACAAACTTTAGGCCATCAGGCACAGTCCATACAGATAGGGAAATACAGGCAAAGAATACAAAGGATGCTTGGAACGTCCAGAGTCCACGAAGGCTCAGACAGCCTGCCAATGTCGTTCCAAGCCAGGAGGAGATGGCTCGGAGAAGATCGATAAATGTAGGGAGAATATTAACAAGCTCGATAGAGTAACCCGCGTGGCGTAGCCAGAGGGCCATATACCCAGTCTGACAGGTGGTTAGTAAGTCAGCACATCTATAATGACACAATATCAGACTAACCCAGTAATGCGCCTGGCACAAAAAGATATAGCACGAGACGCAAATCCACCACATGGGGCGGCTCAAAGTGTACTTGAACGTCTTCCAAGTGATTCCCTCCTTCTCGACCGTGGGAATGCGCTTAAGTGCAAGAGCATGCTCTTCCGCTGTCATATACCATCTCCTAGGAGATGTGGGTAGGCCAGGCCAGACAACAAATCCGAGAAAGGCCAAAGGCAGTGTGATGATACCCTGCACAATGAAGAGCCATCGCCACCCAGCACGTCCAAACACGCCGTTCAGGTTTCGGTATGCAGCAGCCTGAAGATATCCAGAGAACATGGAGCCCAGCGAGTTGCCCATGAACCAGACGCCCGCTCTTTTGAAGAGTTCTTCGTTCTTGAACCATGAGCCGACTAAATAGACATATGTCAGTGTCAGCGACCAGGGGTATCTATAAAGACCATAGTTTCTTTGGAAACTTACGTATGAGATGAGTACCGCCGAATGAGCTGGCCTCCAGGAACCCAGTTAACGCTCTCAGGATATAGAGCTGCCAGCTATGCTTGATCTCGGACTGACAAAAGGCGATAACGGCCCAAAGTATCTGAAGTGAAGGAAGCAGGAAAGGTGCCCTATTATAGTCAGCGTGTACAGTTTGGTAGATATCAAAGCAATTGGCTATATGACTTGCAGATTTCCTTTTGTTTGTAGCGTCATGAGTGGGATCTGACCCAAGACGTACGCCGTGTTATCTACATGAGACGTTACAAGGTCAGCTATGCCACTTTAGAAAGCGCGAACTTGACCTACAAGCCACAACATAGTAGTTCAACTCATTACCAAAGGCGTTGAGATCCTCTCTCATACCAGAGACATATGCGTTTGTTATGTTTTGCTGTCCGAGAAACTAAAGAAACGAGTCAGGAATAGACCTCATAGATTGACTAATTACCAGGTAACAAGGGGGACTAACGCGACAGAAGACTGTCTGAAGTTAGTACATCATCAAATCCCAGACGCATTCTGTGAGACTTACAGCTCAAAGATCCGAAGATTAGAATCGCAAGGTCGAGCTTTCGGAGTAGTTTTCTCTCTTCTTTTGGATACTGAGACGCTGTGCAATTATTAGCACGGATCGAAGCGAGCCAAATCTGACCAACGCACGGTACCAGTCGAATACGGATATCACTACTTCCCCCACTTTGCTTTTCTTAATCGTTCTGATTACCCCCATTTCGACTCAATGGGCCATCTCAATAGATAGCGTTGTCAGGTAATATGTAGATCAGCAACTGTGGCAGAAGAGTCGGTCATGACTTTCAAGCGAGAAGTCTTATATTGTCACTCTGTCATAAGTATCTTTCAGGATCTCGCATTGATCTGCAAGTATGGCGAGCTTATTCGCCAAGAATTTCTGACGGAGAATGCTACATATGCGGCACATGTCTTCGGTCCGCAGATACTGATTTGGACACCGTAAAGGCAAAGAAGTGATCAACACGAAAATCGACACGGTTAAATATATCCTGGCAAGTTTCATTCTTCATTAAAACCGCAGAATGTATGCCAAGCGAGTTAAGGAACTTCTTATGGGGTATAGAGAAAACGTTATCGATGGCGACATCTCACCCCACTTGGGATACAACTACTATTCGGCCAACAACAGAAATTTAGATCCGAAAAGGTGGAGAAATGGCAGTCTACTATCTATTGCGACATCTAAGAGTGTCATAACGCAAGTTCTATTTCTGTTTTAAGAACTCAGCCTCTAGCTATTGGCGTCATAACACTCTGACATTTCCCCAGCAGCCAAGATATCCCCGAAGCTGATAGTGTGACCTAGCTTGAGATCTTTATACTTCTGTGTTGGTCTCTTCTCGCAGCCAAGCCATAGGGCTTCATTGCAATATAAGATTCCGTGGTTATTGTAGAAGCTTTGGTTAGAAGATTATATCGTGGGGAGAAAACATACAGTATTCCAATTCCCAGTGTTAGGTATCTAAAGTATATCCTTATGGCTCGTAGTCCCTTGAACTGTTGACCCAGCTCGAGAAGGTCATCTCAATTTCAAGTCTAACTACATGGTGGATGAGATAATGGAGATCAAGAATCGGTTCTTGGTTGCATCTAAAGGTTATAAGTGTATTGTCAAGCTGTGATGGTGAAATTATATTAGGCTATTCTAAGAGTTAGTAAATATACATATATATCCCAGCTGACTGTTCCACCTTTATTAAAGTCAGAGCAGCTTCTGTAGACGCTAATAAGCATCAATCTTACTTGAGCATACCGCCCAGTATTACTGGAGTCAAAGTGGTGCGGACAAGGAACATCACAAGTCCGTATCCGCAGGACGTCCAACAACAAAGTAAATTAATTGGCTCAAAACTTGCTGACTTTTCTGTATATCCGTTGGTGCTAACACAAGGTCCGCAGGATTATTAACACAGTATATTATAAGCTGTCATACATCAATAGCTTTCTCGAACCAGGGAGCTCAAAAACACAAGCCCGTATTATATGCGTCGTACAACTGCGTATCGGCCGGACCTACGGCTTAGCGACTAGTATGAGGAAGGTTCAATAATCCGCCAGAACAGTATTAAATATGCTGTACTTCGCGACAATAAGCAAATATTAGCAATCAATTAAGGGTGTTACAGAGACTTAAAAAGGCATTGTTCTTCGCTCATTATCTCCACCCATCTCAATCATAATCAACATACTGCTTGGAAAATAATCATTCCAAATACTGAAACAACATGTTTCCACTCACAGTCTCTATCATAACGCTCTTTACCTTTCTCGCGTTGGCAAACGCGCGTATTCATACTCTTCGCGTCGCGCATCAAGAACGCGGCATACTAACATTAAGTTTTAATCCCTCCGCACCTGGGGATAGAAGTATTCAACTACTTAGTACTACTAGAGCCGGGTATCAGCCAGGATGGTTACACAACAGAGGGAAATATCTGTACTCGATTTCGAGAACAAATTTCCCTGACAACTCATCTACTAGTGGCGGCATCTTCGCATTCAAGAAGCTACCGAATGGTCGTCTTGAGCTATCTGACGCAGTAGCATCCCACGGCGATGGCGGAGTCTACCTCGACATATCAGTAGATGGTAAAACACTATCTTCAGCCAATATGTAAGCCACGAGCCATTACATTTACATCAAACATTTACATTTCTGACGCGTCCTTACCTCAGTGACGGCTCCACGGTCTCCGTACTTCCACTGACATCTGCTGGCCACTTTGGTCATGTTGCCCATGTGTTTCATTACAACCTCACACAACCTGGCCCTGGTGCTGGAGATTCACAGGAGATTTCCAACCCACACGCGGCCGTCTTCAATCCTTCTGGCAATATCATGGCTGTTCCTGACCGAGGCGCGGATCGTGTTTATATATATGAGGTGCAAGGCACGAAGTGTGTCGAGCAGATTAGGACCATGACATTGTTACCTGGAACTGGCCCGCGCCATGTTCTCTTCTCCAAAGTCAGCTCACAGAAAACTCTGATGTTCTTGGTTTCGGAGTTGGATAACACCGTCAATGTGTTCTCATTTGAACATGGCAGCGTTGGTCATGATGGCAAGCACCCTGCAGACTTTAACGAAACCTTGCGTATAACGCATCTGCAAAGGGCATCTACTCTCAACGGTTCAAGTAAGCGTACAAAGCCCACGAATGTCAACTTGGCTTCCGAGCTTGCTCTGTCCAATGACAGGCGCTTCTTGTATGTATCCAACCGTAACACTGAGTCAGTTGACAAGGTGGATACGATTGCGATATACTCTTTGGATGCAGACGCCAATAAACCACTGCGATTCTTGGGCCACAACAGCACCTATGGCAAAATACCTAGGCATTTCTCTCTATCATCTGATTCTCACAATCAATTCGTTGCGGTCGCAAACCAAGTCACCAACGACTTGTTTATCTTTAAAAGAGACCTCAAGACAGGCTTTCTAGATGGTGTTGCAGGAAACTACAGTCTCGGAAAGCTAGATCTGACAACAAAAACCGGCCCCATGGCTGTTATATGGGACTGAACGAGGGGTGTAATTAAAATATAGTTCTTAGAGGTCCTGGCTATAAAACCCTATCTATATATTAATCTATATTGTATTATCTCTACTAAAAGACTTAAAAGTTTAATTGGTTCTTTAATTCAAGCTGTATGCTTATAGTTATACGTAGAGTAGGAAGTATAAGCCAGAACATAGGTAGATGGAAATCTGTAGGGTACACGTGACATAAGCGCTTTTACTCCTTGGGTCAGCGCATCCTTCTGCGAAGTGTCGTAATATACCCTGGAATCCAGCAGAATGGGATCCAAAGGACCTTCAAGTGTGGCCCTTTGAGCATCACGGAACCTTTGCTCAACTTGAAGAATCTTCCGAAAACGGCTGTCGACTATGTCAAACCTTCTGGATGCTCCTTGCGTATGATGGGGAGATTCTGAAGCCAGATGATGTTATGAACTGGTCCCTTGAATATGATGATGGCGATCGGGCCATCTGGTTCAGGTCAAATGAAAAATCAGTTAGTTACGTATGGGGTATGGAAAATGATAGTGCTCTAAACCCATTTCAAAAGATACCGCTCATCAGAGGTATAACAGTCCCAGGGCGGATTACCACCATGAATATGGACATTGACAATTTTATAGGGATCTCACCCGCAACACTAGCCGATGATTTGCAGCATCTCCTTAACGACAATATCACCCCCTGGTTGACAGCCTGCACCGAATCTGGAACCCATGAGAACTGCAAGTCTCTTTCATCACGTCAAGTCATGCCATCGCGTATACCAACTCGATTAATAGACGTTGGCACAAACGGTCAATATACAGTTCGACTTATAGATACCTCAGCTGAGTTGCGAAAGGGCGATGAAAAGCCACGATATGTCATCTTAAGCTATTGCCGGGGAAAAAGTATTGAATCTGCTTGCACAACGCACTCAAATGTCGAAGCAAGAAAGAGGAAAGTTATAATCAGCGACCTTCCACGGACAATTCAAGATGCAATCAAGATCACACGGTTGATGCAGATCCAGTATCTTTGGGTGGATGCTATATGTATCATACAATCTGGAAAAGATGGAAACCTCCAAGACTGGGAACACGAATCGCGACAGATGGCTACGTACTATTTGAATGCCTACTGTTGCATTGCGGCATCCAACGCCAAAGACAGTTCGGAAGGAATCCTTGTCAAGAGACGTATGGCAAAGTATCATTTTGAGGAATGGTATAACCCATCCACCAACGCTGTATTGCGATCACCGCAGACGTCAAGAAGGCCTTTCGCAAATCCTTTACTCGAACGCGGTTGTGTCTACAAGAATGGATTCTATCTCCACGAATACTACACTGGACTAGCAATGGCTTGATATGGCAATGTCAGAATGGGTTTTTCTGGGAAGGCCAGCAAGGTTTCCATGGAGAAGACCTGAAAAGCTTGAGCAATGGTATGCAGAAAGCTGTTATACAAACAGTTGTATTTTCCGCTTTTTGCTATCCAGTCCAGAGACATCTTCTCAGATATGCCAGATCTTGGGCTCACCAAAGGAGGAGGCTTTGAGTTCTGGCTGGAAGGACCTGGTGAGAATTTTTACTCTTATGAAACTAACAGTAGCTGAGGACCGCCTTGTCGCCATTCACGGGATTGCCAGCTATCTGTCGAAGCGCCATAACGAGGGCTACTTCGCCGGCCTTTTCAAGCCTGGTTGTATCGACATCCTACTTTGGCAGCAAGGAAAAAAAAAAGGGATGCATCAACAAGCCCTTCTGAGTTCCCAACCTGGTCCTGGGCTTCAACCCTTGGACCAGCTTACTTTGGTCAGACTCATGACGTTGAATCAGAGACTCCTTTCATGGAGTGTCTCAGTCAATTTTCACTTATCGATAAACTTACAAACTTCAAGGAATCAGAACGAATATTGCGTATCAGAGCACCTATAATCGCATTAAAGGCAACCCCAAGTAAGGCAAATTCTTTACGGTTTACCAAAGACAGTCTTTCATGGCATGAAAAGACTTGCTGGGTTCACCTAGATAGTTCGACACCTATCTCCCATCAGCTTCAAGATACATCTCTGATAGTAATGTGCTTCAGAACCTATAGAGATCCTTTTATGCCAGCATGGCGTGGTATTGTTGTAAAGAGTGCATTGCTGGATGGTAATGATGTATATCAACGAATCGGAATTTTCCGGGTTGAACAGACGCTTTCAGGTTCTTTAGATAATTGTTTAAAGGGCTTGGAAAAAATCATCTTTTTAATCTAGAGATAGTTTTATATACTACTGAATAGTGGCGTTAAGAGCCAACCTTGACTGGTATCTGGCATTCTGGACTGAGTGGGTATCTACTCTGCAGATTATCCCGATCTCCATATGGAGAAGCAGCCGTACATCGCATACCTGGTCTGTCCAGGGCCTGGAATATCATGGGTGTAGTGAATTTGGAAGAAATTGGTAGCGACATATTTTCTTGTATGAAGAGGGACAAGTTGGCCTGTAATCCCTGACTAAGTTGACTCCTTGGCACCACTGGTATGTGACAGTCGTCGGTACCTGGCGGTGTAAGAGTTTGACAGAAGGGATAGTCTGAAGAAATAGGGGACAGCGACATCACACGCCGCCCTTTGTATCTTGGACATATAAGCGTGGTGTTTTAATCTCTAACTCAGTCTGCTTCTATGTTGAAAGTAAAGTCCTGCTCGGAGGATTGTTCTTGGATGTTGTTTAAAACTGCTGGAGGCGTGTCTCTGGCTTTCAGACAGTCGTAATACTCCACCTCTGTTAGAATCCCTGATTTGACTAATCCATGGGAGTCTCTAAGTACTCCTCCGGTATTAACATCTAATGCAAAGCTGCCGATTTGGCGGGGGGAAGAACATCTGCCAAGGAGGCTGTTGACGAATAGAGATCGTTCGGGATAGTACCCAAACACTTGATGCTTGTGAACTCAGACTCAGCTTTGCTGGGCTCTGAATCAGTTATATAGCTACCAAAAAATAGCATTGACAGAAGAGGGAAGATTCTTGACCTGCCAAACCCTGTCATGTGGGGTTGACTGTCTGGTAGAAAGGTACAGAGAGAGTATGACTGGAAGTATCGCAGGAAATTGGCAGATCGAAAGCCCCAGGAACCTACGACATAAAGATAATCAATATTATTTTTGTCTGTTATTTGTATATCAGAGATCCCAGTCCCTCAAGATTCTGGATTAGCAATGTTGATAAACCAGACGGCTTCGTTTGGTATACCATGTAGAATTTGTTCGATTCCATTGACCGGCTCTTTGTTCATGAGAAGACTAAAGTTAAGTGTTATGCTGTAACTGTCTTCCGAACTTCGCTTAAATTCAGAGCTCCAATTGACCAAGCCATAAATAATGTTGTTTCTTCGGGCTTGAGGATACAGACCAAATGAGGAATTGTCGCGAGTCCCAGATTGTCCCTGAGGCAAGTTCGTCTGTTCCATGATGTCGGCCCCTTGAACCCCAAGCTGAACAGCTTTTGCAGCTTGTTCTCCATGTTGCCATACATACCTGCACCTATGCTTCATCTCGGCGCTGATTGAGAAGATGCTCACAGCTTCCCATGGCTGTTGAGATTTCTACAAATCTCAACTTACCTGTAGTAAGACTCTACTGTTCTCCAATACTTACTCAATGTCCCCCTTCTTCTAGCCTGATCGAGCTGCCATTTGCTAGTAATTGAATCCGCCTTCGCCATCACTTATTGAATGAATAAACATGCACGATTTCACATCGTCGCATAATACTTGACGCATCCTCGTCCAGGAGCGATAGGAATTCAACATTACCCGAAGATGCTGTACACCAGCTTCCCACTCTCTTGCCAATGGGAATCTCAGCACAAGCACAGTCTGATGCCAGTAAACTTTCCTCCAATGGCGATATGGAGATGACAGCTTGTGTGGTAAGTTACTTGCATGAGGCCTGCTACTATTTCAGCCTTTTACTAAGATTGTAGTTTTTTTGTAATTGTTCCCAAAATGTGACTCTGTACTTATAGACTGGTATTAAACCACTGCAGTTCACTTGATTAGTCAGGCTTGTACTCAATTTACACATCTGAGAAGTATTGGACTGCACTTGAACAAGTTCTTCGCGGCTAATCATATTCCGTCAACTGTCGCTGGGCCATTGCACTACTATCTGCATAACGAATGAAAGTTCTTCCACTTTTATGTGATATAAGTTGGGCATTATTTTCCTTTGATTGATATACAGATTAGATATATCTCTTGCCTCCTCCTGTGCATCATGCCACCTTTCCGCTTTCTGCCAACTTCAGACGAGAATCGCGCCACTGTAACAGTCAGTTCAAGCTTTGAGTGTTGGCGGTGGATGAAAGTTACCTTGCCGCATGAAATCGGCTCATAGAGAGGAGGGTGATGCTCGTCAATACATGTCGGCACAACCTCGCAGACCGCATCCGGGTTGAACCCTAGGAAGAACGGCATGGCGTAGCGTGATGCCTTTTGCCGGTTGTAAACACGGTGCACAGTCGACTTGAACCGGTTGTTTGAGAGTCTCTGTAAAAAGTCACCTATGTTGATGACCAAGGTCCCCTCGATCGGTCGTGCGTCCAGCCACTCGTCATCTGCCGACAGAACCTGCAGACCACCAGACATGTCCTGCCAGAGCAGAGTCACGCATTGGATATCCGTATGTGAGCCAATCCCAACGTCGACATCTTCGGTGTTGCCGGTGTCGCCGACATCAGTACCAGGGTAGTGAATGTGCACTGCATCAGCGCCGGGAGTAGTGATGATAGAGTCAAAGTAGTCCTCGGGCAAATCGAGAGCCAGGGCGAACAAGCGGATAAGCTTGCGGGCCAGCATCAGCCGCTTTTGATAGAACTCGGTGAGAACAGGGCGGAACCTTGTAAGATGGCTTGTCCCGTCCCAGACATAATCTGTGGAATCAAAGTTGGAATTGATATCGTCGATACAATCATTGGCTGGGTCGATGCGAGTGTCATATCGCATTGAGAAAGTTTCCTTCTTATCTATAAGATATAGTGAGTATGTATCCTTGATATCAATTGATGGTCTCCCTACCTCTGGTTTCCTGATTGTTGATTTGGGTGCTTCCAACTCCGTGATAGCCACAGAACTTGCCCGCCTTATCAAACGCGACCCGATCCTTGTCTTGCTGTTTCTGGTTGAAGAAGGCCTTGACCTGTTCGAGAGCTTGCTCAATCAAGTCTTGGGGAATGCCGTGGTTGCAGACGTAGAAGAACCCAGTATTCTCTGCCGCCGCTTTGATCTTGGTGGCGAGGGCCTTGCGCGCATTTGCATCTCCATCAAGGGAGCTGAGGTCGATGATGGGCATCTCATCAAGAGTTGGAGTACGTGGCGCGCCACAGCGCACTCGGCGAGAGACAGGTCCATCTGGTGTCATCAGCTGCACCGTTGTAAACGTCGCAACTGGGGCCATGGTCTCAACTGTGGTCGTAGCCATGATGGTTAGTTTCGATCGCCTGAAGCTTTGTGGAATACAAGTGTTGTGGTGATGAGGATGCTGCTGATAGACTGATGATAATGGTTCAAAGTGGGGAAGGCCTGATGTCAGATAGTAAGGGGAGAATTGGTTGTTGATGTCTAAAACGCCACCATAAATATCTACTTTGGAAGTGGCAATGTCATATAAAATAACAGACGAGCACTCTGATTCTTTCGAGTCGTTTGAGTTGCGCAAACTTGGATTGACAAGCAAATGAAATGACGCCTCTAGGTTAGGCGCTGGACGGAGACCGTCGGGGAGAAGACCCATGATTGCCGAAGAGGTTATGTTCCTTATCTGCGGAGTTCCCCTATCACTGGAAGTTCAAACTAGAGACCCACCAAAACTGGCCCTTGCACTGGCTGCACTGGGATACTGCCCCTGCAAGCAGAGTTCTTAGTGCAACTTGCAATCTGCCAGAAGTTTGCTACCAATTGTGGGGATAGATAACAGCGTCACTAGTGTAACAACTCTGACCGGCGACCGTCGGACATTGCATCAATGCCAATGAAGATGGAGTCTTATGGATCTGACCTTATCAAGTCTAGATTCTGGGGAATCTAGAGTCCATCTTTGTGGTTGGTCCAGACTTGACATGCTGCATCTATAAACATCAATCCTGGTCCAGTAACTTGCAGACAACCATCTCCATCTCCATCTGCATTCCTCGCGGAGCCGAGCCTACGTTGTCATAACGTAACATAGGACAAAACCATGGCTGATCTCCTCTCCAAGGTCCACGACCGTCTCGTTGTCAAGAAACATTGTGCAGATGGAACTACCGAACCAGCCAACTTCCTCGACAATGACTCCATCCGCCCAACCCCAGTCAAAGACCGGACTTGGACTTCTATTACATACTCGGCCTTTTGGTTTGCGGCCACAGCAAATGTGAGCAATCTGTATGCGGCTTCTACTGGTCAGTCCGCTGGCCTTAGTATGTGGGAGGCTCTGGCCTGCTCACTCGGTGGTCAGTTGCTCGCTGGTTGTCTCATGGCGCTCAATGGTCGTGCTGGTGCATTGTACCGTATTCCCTTCCCTGTCGCCTGTCGAGCAAGCTTCGGCACATGGGGTGCGTTGTGGCCTACCTTTAACCGTGCCATCATGTCTATTGTATGGAACGGTGTGAATGCCGTACAGGGAGCCCAGTGTCTATAGTAAGTTGAATTCCACTATACTTGAGTGAAGAGCAAAGCCCGCCGAAATAGCAAAGCTTTGACAAACCAATACATTTTGGAATCTCGCTA
The DNA here is from genome assembly GCA_002980515.1 of Fusarium burgessii. Classification (NCBI taxonomy): domain Eukaryota; kingdom Fungi; phylum Ascomycota; class Sordariomycetes; order Hypocreales; family Nectriaceae; genus Fusarium; species Fusarium burgessii. Next base: position 58,928 of record PVQA01000027.1, on the reverse strand, counting down.
ACCATCTCGCTCCATTGTAGCGTCTTTCTTCATGCCATCTTTCCGTCTATCGCCAACATTCCCGACATCATGGGCTCCAAGTCTGCCCTCAATTCGGCTCAAATGCTATGCTTCTTTCTATACTGGTACGTACGCCTGTGCGCAAAAGCGAGCCCCTACCTACGTGAGGACATGTTGCTAACGTCATCGTGCTGTGGTAGGCTTATCAATTGCGCCTTTCTGTTCGTCCCTGTACCGCGCATGAGGAAGCTCGTTCACATCAAGGTTGCTGTCTACTTTGGCGCCACCATCGCCTTCGTGGCTTGGACGTTGTCGCTATCTGGAAGCGTTCGCAAGACATTGACTGAGCCGTCCACTGTCAAAGGCTCAGAAAAGTCCTGGTTGATCCTCAAGTTCTTCTTCTTAGGACTCGCCAGTTGCGGCACCTTTATTTCCAATGCATCTGATTTGCAACGATACGCCTCTAAACCCAACGATGTCATTGCTGGGCAGGTATTCAGCTTCCCACTGTCCAACTTTTTGGTCGGCGTGTTTGGCAACTTGATTGCGGCTGCCAGCAAAAGTATTTTTGGTGAGGTAAGTGACCATCCTCTATGTTTTGACTTACAAATGTCACTGGTGATAGAATCTCGTAGCTAACTCTATGTTTCTCAAGGTCATTTGGAACCCGCTCACAACCCTGGACATGCTCATGGAGGGTGATCGCCATACATCTGCAAACCGTGCGGGATGTGCCTTGATCTCGTTTGCTTATGTTTACTCTACTGTATTCTCAGCTATTTTTGAGAACTCCATTCCGTGAGCCTGACCTTTCCCAGTCTATGACCTTTCCAACTCGTTGCTGACTTACTCGTCCTTGTAGCGCCGGAAACGATATTGCAGCTCTCATGCCCAAGTACATAACAGTGAAGCGTGGCTTCTTTATCTGCGCAAGTATGAAACACTAATTCCTCTTGACGTCAGCCAAAAAGTGGCATGGGACATGTCGCTAATTAATGATTTGTTTAGTTGTTTCGTACGCAATCTGCCCGTGGTACTTGCTCTCATCTGCAGCCGTGTTCATCAACTTCCTGAGCTCGTACCAGATCTTCCTCAGCGCCATCACAGGTATCCTGATCTGTGACTACTACCTCCTCAGGCGCGGCCTTTTTGACATCCCCATGCTTTATTCTGGGCACAAGGACTCTACCTACCACTTCTTCCACGGCTTTAATCTGAGAGCGTTTGCGGTCTATCTGATTGCCATTGCACCCAACTTCTATGGATTTCTCTTCCAGATGGGTGTCCACGCACCATTGGGAATCCAGCGATTCTACTACGTTGCTTATCCTGTCGGACTATTCTTGGCGTTTGGAAGCTTTTGGCTGATAAACACGCTCTTCCCGGCTAAGACTATGCCAAAGCTCTCAGGATGGCAGGAACCTAAGAATTTTGTGGAAGCTCATGATGAGACCTTTGTCAATGTTGTGATTGATTCATTCGATGCAGCCTCTGGTGATCAGGAGAAGGGCAACGCTCAAAAGTCTGCCACGGAGAAGTACTGAACCATAGCATGCTGGCCACCTTTATTTTAGCCTTAATAGAACGAAGTGTCTTTTATTACCTATTTCAAGTTATGAATGACATTTCTCATCATCATCTAAACCAGTGTCATTGCTTTACTGGATTGGAATATGCTGCTGGTAGAACGTCATTCTTGATTCTGCTCACGTACTAAGCTTGATGTAGACTCCATCCTAGAACTCAAAGCTTCAAAGGGCGGCCACAATACATCTCTTCCAGGCCAGGTCTCTGTCTCCGCGTCCATCTCTGGTCGTACTGTATCGAAAACGCGTTTCCTCATCATGTTCATAGCCCAGCTAGAGACTGGTTCAAACACATAAGTATCCTTTCGAAGGTTCTGCACCTCCTCCATCAGACGAAAAGTCTTTTCAATATCCTCGAGATGGTCTGAAAATTCAACCAGCGTGACATGTGCATAAGCGCCCATGAGAAAGTCAAAGGTGTGAATGACACTCTGTTGCCTAGTCAGGTCTCCGATGAATCGTATAATTTGGTGACTTTGGTTCAGTATGGACTCAATGTGCTGATCATATACCGCGCTTTCGGGGACGCTTTCGATGTCTTCTTGCCGTAGTTGAGACAATTCCCAACGGTTGGCGAGTAAGTTGACTGTTGAAACGGCAAACTCTAACCCCAGGCTCGCATCTAAATGAAACACTGTAATCGATCAGCTGCAGCCGCTAGCTCAAGTAGTCGCGGTGTTAACGCACAGTTTGCGTTGGTAGCGTGCCATTGTGAGAGATTGCTTTTAAGTTGCTTTGCTGAAACATGTTGTTCGACGATACCTCGATACAGCAGTATGAAAAGCTCGAGTTCGGCGACAACTTCTTTATCTGACTCATTAAAACCATCTGCCTGCTTGACTACATCGATGTAATGTGCAGCCAGGTCCATCCGCACGGCCGATAGCTTCCCTACACCAATAGTAAACCTGTCACATTAGTCAGTCACTTTCTGTCGAGGTAAAGATTTGACATCAGACTCGCGATCCTAGATGACGTACTTGAGGTGTTGAAGACATGCGGAATTCCACGTCAGTATAGGATTTTTGTCGTCTCCGGTGTACCGTACTGATGCGGGCGCTTGCTGCAAGATGGGAAAATCCAACGACGGCATAAGGTGAAGGATAAGCGAGCCACTCAACAGCCATGTATCGATAAAGCTATCAGAGTAGCCAAGATTCAAGTTTAGAACACAAGACAAAAGCATTGCATAGAGGGACGGCAAGCTCAGAGGAGACTCGAGTGCAAGCTTTGCCAGCCCAGATTTCAGGACTGCGTAGAGCGATGTATGAAGCTCTGTGCTGCTGATGGAAGTGTTGGTTTGCATCCCTGCAAGCAAACAGGTCACAGATAGGAGGTTGTACTCTCCACCCAAGGCTTTGTCAATGGTTTCTTGTATGAAGTGTAAGCGAGGGATGTTCTTCCTAGATCTGACGATATGTACGCACACATTAGCAAAGCACAAGATTACAAACTCATGAAATCGGAGGTCCGCTCAAAGATGATATCATGGTAGGTGCAAGTATTATCTCACGTTTCAATCAGACGAGAGCCTAGACCATTTGAGGCTAATTTAGCCCTTATTGGTTCAGGTAGCTCGACGCTGTCCTGCGGATCCTCGGGGTTGCCGTTGATCCAGGTATACATCTTTCGAATGACACGAACTGGGGCGACTGGTGGATTGACCGAGGCTGCGGGTATTTTATCGACAGCTCTTTCATGAGAGTCATTGGTCACTTCTGGAGTTGAGACTGTGGCATTTTGATTACTTGATACAGCTCTTGGTGCGCGAGAAGTAGTCGTTTGGCTTAGTTTGCGGACAGCGAAGCGCAAATCTGCCAGTTCAGACTCGAGGGCAGCAAGTCTGAAAAACGAATTTTAATTCAGATTGTACGACACAGTCTCTCGAGCTGCATACCTCTCTTCACAATTGCATGCATGAGAAAGCCTAGGTGGGCTTGCGGACTCGGGACCCTCAAACCTTGTTGAGGTCTGGGTAACGCGATGGGCGTCATAGGGAAGTTCGCAAGATAACCTGCACTGAACATCAACATATTTTCGATGAAACTATATCACTCTGCGAGTCGTTACGGAACGCTGACCTCAAGGTTTTGCAACGACTACAGATAGCTGAGCCACTGGGTACCTCACATCGTGTCTTGAGACGGCGACACGTCTGGCAAGATATTACCCTTCGGCGTTGCTGAGGCATTTCCAAGGAAAATGTGTCTCCCGAGAGTTAGGAGTGGTATATACAAGATCTTCTGACGATGTTTACGTGAAGCTTTAGCTGTGCCGAAACAAAAGATGAGAGATTAAGGTTCAACTGACTTAGATAGAGGGATATTCAGTATGCCGAACTTTAACCGTTATCTTACAGCACTCTTTAATAACTGCTGATATCTAATTACCCCTAGAGAGGAAAATTATACATTTATATTAAGGCTGATAACTATTAGGATAAGATCAGGATTTACGGAATCCTACATCTAATCTGTACGCCACTGTCTCCAAGACGTCTCCTCACTCTTCGCTCTTCCTTTGGGTTTCCAACTACAGGAACAGGAATTGAAGTAATCTGAGAGTCTGCATAGACCACTTTGGTGCATCTAATAATACAAGCCACCAATAATCGAATTGGCCAATTATTGACTTGATTTACGGGTAATTGGAATCTCAATGGGTAAAATAAAAAAACAAGATCTATGACCTGACGCATGTTAGACGTAACTCATTGCTCTCCTCTGTTGATAGAAACGCGACCATCTCAGACTCGACAACGACTTCTGTCGCACTTCCTTTGACTGCTTCCTTCACTAAAGCTTTATCCAGTCCCTCTGCCAAAGCAAGCCACTGCGCAGGCCATTCTGTAAGCAGTGGCGGCCTTGGCCAGATAATTAAGCATATCCCCGCGATTGCCGCTATAATTGCCAGACCCTGGAGAACTATTCCCAAAGCCGTCATCCCCGTCCGCGATGCCCGTATCGTACCCTCGGAAACAGCAAATGAATCTGGAGCGATGTTGCTACACGGCGGGTTCCTCTCCCCCGGTGGTGCGAAGTCACTGAGGACAGATGAGTGATCGCTTATAATCGGGATTAGGGGCAGCGCAGTCATCCAGAAAGAGTCGTCGATGTCAATCTTTCCAGCACAGGCTGCGTGGATGAACGCTTTTGCGTTGAAGGCCCACAAAGTCTGTTTCCAGACAGCTACGTCAAAAGGAAAAGGCCGACATTGTATGTCGGTTGGTTCCTCCATCTCGAAATGGCCAAACAGAGCCGAGTTTGTCCAGTTGATATACCCGTAGCAATGGCGCATGTTAACAGTGATAGTATAGTCGTATATGCCCTCTTGCTGAGAAGGAAATGAGTGCTGTGCGGCCCAAGCCTGCAGTGATCCGTTGGCCAGAGAAGTGATGTCCATAATGCCTCCATTGAAGGTAGTTGAATTCCAAGGTGTAAAGTCGATCCGCACCCCGTTGTTGTATGGTGTTGACTTGACAAGAGGCCACTTGATAGCGTCAAAATCGCCGCCTATTGAGCGTAGGACGTAGAACGAGCTACGAAGGTATAGCAAGGGGTTACATGATTCCACAGTCCCGTTAAGAATCTTTGTAAGCCGTGTCGCGTTCACCTTTGGCCCTATGATGAGATCGGTAACGGTTGAACGCTCGAAGGCCTTTCCTGGATCGCTTGCGGCGATTACGGATCCATTGTTAACAGTTAGGAAGTCAATGAGGTTTGCGGACAGTATGTTAGTCGGGACCCCATTCCCCAGAGCATAGTTGTACTCTCGAGGAATGTCAGACTCGCCGATTGCTGTGTAGCTGTTGTCACCATCGCGGTAACCGTCAGAGTTGGGGTCGTAATAGACCGGACCGTTTGGGATCACCAGCACACCTTTTGCATCGACTGTCACAAAGGAGAATTTATAGAGGATGCTCACGAGCGCTGCGAGCATCAAGGTGAGGCACCGGAGTAGGATAACCTTTTTAGATCCTCGTAGTTGAGCAGAGAAAGGGGCCGTTGAGAGAGAGTTAAGCAGGCGGTCGAACCGCATTCCCGTGGTTTCGACTGCTTGGGTAAAACATTTGGACACAGTCATTGATGAGAGACGGGGCAGTAAAATGGTACTGAGAAGCGAGAATTGAATGCCAGTGATGGCGAGCCAGCTCTGCACAGACAACTGGGAGCCAACACACATGGGTGCGTCGGCACTGAGTCCGTGAGCCCTGGAGCAATGCCCATTCATCATCATAAGAATGCCAGTAGCGAGTAGAAGGAAGCTGCTGATAGTACTGGACCAGTCGAGTGTGGCCAGCCATAACTGGCCGCTGCCTAGCTTGTATATTGGCGGGGTACATCTTTGAAGCTATGTAACAAAGAATACAGAATTTTGGTTAATCCTAGTCCTTTTATAGTGGTCTGCCTTGCTTCAGCCGAAGTTATGCCATTGCGCTATTCCTGATTTCCAAAAGGCTTCTAAGCCTTGGCATTTTTGGGCCATGCTCAGATGATAAGTTTCCAAGGCTGATTGGTATTTATTAGGCTAACTACCCTTTTAGTATTACTTGTGGCAAAAGCGCTACTCCTAAATAGATTAATGTGGTATCCTACTAGTTAAGATAATGAGTAAATATCGTGCTTTAAAACATAGCTAACCCTTTATAGCGAGAACTGTGGCGTTATAAGTTATACACTAACTTTATAGCTTAACAAACGGATAGATCGGTAACTTGATGCTCTCTCTTATTCCATAACCAATCTACACCCATTACTATAGCCTCCCTGCCTTTAAGCTTAAGTACTGACCCAAATATGTACTTGACTCAACCGGCGTCGTTATTCCCATATAAGACGAACCCTCATGCACCGTTATCGCTAGTGTCTTCGCCTAGATGAAAGAAAGACCATTCTGGACATCAAATAAAAGACATTTATTATGTGATGCTATGTGTTATCAATGTTACTGATCTAACTCTGTCTAACAAACTGCTTTTTGTGAGACTTGAAAAGCTTGGACTGATCCAGAAGCTCCCCCGTCGATGATCGGAAAAAGTCGACTTGTAGGTTTTGAGCATCCTGAAACCGGATAGTCGCGTAACTAAAATCGTCCGCATAAGCAAACGCATTTGCTGACGTCTTTTTACCGACGGCGCTCAGTCCCTCAATGTTTCCAGCACCACCAGCCACGATATACATGGGGGCTTTGGGATCTTTCAACCCCACAGAGTCGACAGTGCCATTGTACATGGGGTAAAATCGCTGCGAGTTATGCACATGACCAAAGACGGCCAAATCAACGCCGTACTTGTAAAACAACCCTTCAAACGCTTTTTGGCAAGGCTTGCAGCCCTCATCACCAGTAGTGTACCATGGACGATGACCTGCAACAATGACCCAAGGTGTGACTGTACGATCAACAGATGCAAGATCAGCTTCAAGAAATTGAAGTTGTTGATTTGGGCTACCGAAAGGTCCACTGTTCAAGTTTGCAGAGCCACCTGGAGCATCTGGTGCGTTGGGAAAGTCAGTCTCGGTGTCAATCATGACTACATGTGCCATGCCATATTCGAAAGAGAACCAGAATGGTGGGTTTGCAAGCTGCTTGGCCTCGTTGGCGCTCACCCTCGCAGCGTCGCTAGAAGATGTTGATGGAAATGCAAAAGGCATCACCTGGCCGAACCTGTACATAAAGTCGGTGAAATTCTTTTGGCCTTCGGGACAGAGATTGTTGAGTATTGGGATCTCTTCACATGCTGCTTCGTGGTTCCCTGGGCTGACCATATAAGGTTTTCGGCCTGAAATTGGGGACAGCTGATTGTAAAAAGTCTCCAGGATAGCTTGGTACGCCTCCTCGCCATGAAGCAGGTTCTTTGGCTTCAGGAACCAATCGTCAGCATATGCCAGATCTCCAGGGTGAATGATGAATTCGTAGTCGTCGGCTGTTGTCGCAAGGCGACCAATGGTTGTATGGTTCAAAGAGGGTTGAACATTGGGGATAACATCGCGCTTTGTTTGATCCATGTTGATAGTGAAACCATCTTCTCCGTAAACACCAAGGTCAATGATGGCATTGATGGCGAACGGTGTTTTATCACCAGCTGCCCGAGGGCTGAGGAATTGGTCGATAACTGAGTTTTGAGACACAATCTTATAATAGTATTTTGTTGCTGGTGACAGATTGTTGAGAGTCACCGCGTTGGCCCAGGTACGAGAAGTAGGATATGTCAACGAGATATCAGAGCATGCTTGCTGATCAAGTTTGTCTTTTGAGGTGCCATATTTCACACAAGGTTTATCTTGCTTGGCATAGGTGTTCCAGCCGATAGTTACACCTAATAAGACGTAAGTAACAAGAAATATGATGTTTATACTTTGACCAACTGTCAGGTCCGTCCAGTGCAAGCCGTTGCTGTACTGGTGTCGATGGATCAGAAGGGATAGGCGGAAAACTGACTTTGGCTACAACGCCAACTGCAAAAAGAAGTAGAGTAGAAATCATGTCTTTTGTATAGGCCAGCTTGGACCAAGTTCAACCACGATGCTTCAACACAGACTTGTCACAATAAATTGGATTAAATTAAAGTAAAGAATGGCGTTGACTGGGACTTTATACCTATTGTCTGAGTCTTTATTTTTGATTGAGAATATTGTGCCGTATAGCCGGCTGGATACTTTAGCTTCACAAAACATCCTTATTGAGAATGTGCCCCGAGGCCATGTACGTTCAATGTCGGGTTCCAATCTTTTGCTTGTGAATACAGATGAGCTCGTGGTTATTCAGCAGGTTTTTATTGGTAGATGACGTTAGCTTAGTCGGTCACCTAAAATGGCAGGCGATTGACTATCATGCAGCTCCACCAAACCTTTGAACATCTTTGGCCGAGGTATGATGATACTTATTGACAAAAGTTCCAGCAGTATATTGTAACTGGAATGGTTATAAACTGCATTTGTGGCATATTTAATGATACATTGGGCACCTTTGTTTGCTCTTTTCTACCTGCCTGTTGGAGTTTTGACTGAGGAAATCGTTACGTTAAGTCTACTTAATGAGCATGTTTACGGTGAGACACTTTGAGAATTATTCACGTCGAAATTTATTTACAGACTTGGGAAAGAAATAAAATTTTATAACTTAATAAAGTCCTATATATGCGGGATGAACTCTGTCCATTGCACCGTCGCATATGCACTTGGTGGTAACGCTCTTAGTCCGATAAAATCCTCCACAAAGACGTATAACCGAAATACACAGTAAAAGGCACACAAGGCTGACGTTACAATCAGAAATCCGACCTGTACACCCATATATGGATCCTTGCTCTGCGATATATTATGCAATGTGCTAAGAAAGGCGAAAGCACCCTTCTTTGGTTTTTGCGGCACCAGACAATCCCCAGCTAGATCTCTGTCGCCTCTTATCTTGCTCTTTCTTGACTTTCGCCAGTTCTGGAATCTGTGATGCCAGTTTCGGACAGGATGAGGTCTCAGTTCTAGCTCTTGCTCGACAAGGCTTAGTTCAAGACCCTCGGCAAGACGCTGCGGTACAAAGATCCACATGCGCAATTCCATCCAAAGCGCCCCAAGAGCACCATAGACTACCATGTAGATACTAGCAGCGCGCCAAAAGTCTCTTTCTATAACAGTGGGAAACGAAAAGTTCCATGCAGATAGAAAGACTGCGCTGAAGACGAAGATGAATGCGACACCCACGAGTTCCAGATCAAAGTCCATTCGGAGGAATATGTCGCCCGGGTTTCTGTCCCATGGAATCTTGGTGACGCGGCGTGAGAATGGAGAGAAGAGGATCTTGCGGGCGAGTTCGTTGTAATATTGCCAAGCTAGATTCAGCGCAATCTCATCTCTGCTGACAAAGTCCAAAGGGGTTTGATAATATGGCTGGTTTGGCTGACGTCCCTCCTGCATCTGTGTCAGCCACGCTTCTGAATATCCTCCAGCGATTGATTACTTACGCGAATGATTATATCTGCTATACTCGTAGGGCTATGAACAGCAATAGTTGTGCCTACATCAGATGGTTTGTCTTTCCAGCACCATGCAGTTCCAAAGAGAATCACTACAAATGAAACTGCTGTGAGCTCCATGGTGGTCACATGGAGCCCTTGGACTATCCGCGCGATAAAGGTTATGACGAACCAAGTCCCTTGCCAAATTGTCACAAGTCTGGGGATATCAGTTAGGAGAGCTGCTATATGTTTCAAACTGATGCACTCACCTTGCCAACCCATCCGACTTGTTCCTATCTTTGAGCTCTCCAGCAGTAATCTCAGGGTACTGGACATATGATTTGTTTACCAGGTAAAACAGCTGTTCGGCATTGAGGGGTATTGGTCGTGGCAGATCGTCAGCTGTAAGTACAAATCCACCCATATCGGCGAAGAAACCATGCGTGATGGTCCATTTTGTATATCCAGCTTGGTTGAATTTCTATAGAAAATTAGTTGCTAGGTCGTTGTCAACAGTCTGCGGCAAGACATGACATACTGTGACCGATCTCCGTGCCGAAGACTTTTGCCCAATAGCCAATACAATGATAAATTCAGGTCCAAGTAATCCTAGGCATGCAAGTCCAAGCTTATCTCTCAGCGAAGCCCAAATACCGTCTTCTGGTGCGGGAATATTGGGGTAAACCGATGTCCAGCAGCATAAAAACGTTGTAACTAGGCATGTAAATATTATATCGTAGGTGCCTCTTCCGTCTGGTGATGGCGTCCAGCCAACAAATTCGGTATCGTTCGTTGTCATGGGTTCGCGACAGGCAGCAGGTAGATGGATTGGAAGAAACAGATACAGACTAGAGAGATAAGCTTGGATTGAGAATTGACGGAACCAACAGCTTCTGCCGGGGGTACTTATCTTTGCTGCAAGGTCACGACCAACACATACACGTCACATCTATTCATGGGTATCAATTACCAGGGGGGACAGCCAGCCACTTTATGTATGCATGTCTCAAACGGCACAGCCTTGGCATAGTCTGGGCCTGGGACTTCCATCAGTTTACAAAAAAAAGAGAAAAAAAAACCGAGCATATAATGATCAGCAAGCCTACGTTATTATGCATTTCAGATAAATATACAAGTCTCAAATCAGAACGTCCTTGTCATTCTCAAATAGAGGAGGTACAGCGTAGAGATAGTCAAAACTATATGGCAGCACTATTGTGTTGAGGATTCTGGCGACAACGTGCGGGGACAGTGGCTGGGCGGTAACAAGATGCCTGTAACTGGCTGTGCTCCAGCAGGGCTCGATGGTTTGGCGGCCTCTGATTGCACTGTTGGCTATTTATGGTATCGAAAGCGTGGAGAAATGCAGGGGTCAGGGCGCGTCAATGCAGCCAAGGCCGGGCCGTCCCAAAGGCAGCCAAATTACACTGCACAAAAATAGCCTAGGATGATCTTTTCAAGAATATAAAAGTCTTTTCTAGCATTCTGCTATTTTCTATATCGCCATAGCTTGTGTCATTAGTATAGCTAGAGTCCTTTTACTATTTCTAATTTTATTGACTATTGTCAATCAAGGTAAAAAAATGTTTTAATTATCGATAGGCTTATAGTAGTAAAAGTAATGGACTCATGGTACTACTGTAATTCACATTCTTTAATGTTTGAGATGATACGTGAAGTGATTTTTATATTGCGTGACTCTTACCGCTTATTGGGGGTCGGCAATACCAGCAAGTATCAGAACGAACCATTGGAGGTATGACCCGAGTCTCACGCCCAGTCCCAAAAGGTCAGCATCCCCCTCTGTTCCACAGATTCTTTCCATGAAGAAGCAGTATTGTACAACCAGACTGTATAAAGTAGCAAGGTCAAACTTGTATAAGACCGACACATGTATGATTGGCTAGTGCTAACCGAACCAGACAACCTGAAATCCTGCAGAAAGTCAGCAAATAAGCAAGAAAATGAAAAGAAAGAAAAAATAATACTCAAATGTTCTTCACTCTCATACCGCAATTTCCCCATACCTTGTAGCTTACATTCCTCTTTTCCCGTAAGCAAAGCCATGACCCATTCGCGCCTCTTTTACAATAGTGACTACTGGATTGTGGCGAGCTGACTGAAAAAGCAATAAGCTGTGGTGGTTCAAAACCTCTTCAATAGATGCAGTTGTGGATGCACGGCTCTGCGTTGCAACCAATAGTACATTCGCTGGTATTACCGGGGAGTAAAAGCCAAGGCCGAATATCCTATTATTCTTGCCTTAAAACCTGTATTGACAGTAACAGTTTCGCCTCACCGGCTAGAGAAAAGTGATAACTCAAAAGGTGATAAGCCACAAAGCAATATTTTACATAAAAGAAATTAGTCGCCTTGCTCCTGTACCCTTATGAATACTTAAAAACCAGTCTAGTAACATTTCTATCAATGTGATTTGCTAGGACCAAGTAATGTCTGAATGATGCTCTGTTTTGCTATTATTGGCTTTGATCGTCCTAGCTCAACTTGTAACAAGCTATGTACTCTTCCATGGGCTAGGCTAATTGGATTTTCGGATCTGCAAGTGTAATTTCCTATATAACCAATCTCAAATCTTCAATGCAATCTTCGGACGCCAGGCCGTGAGCTCGTGGACAGTATGGATCCGCTGGATGCAAAGGGCATGTTTTTCAGCGCCGTCCAATACAATGTCCCTAGAGATGAAGATAATGAATATGTTGCTGGAACACTCCTTTGAGACTTTGGTGAGTAGTAACTGAAATTCTATTTAACTACTTATAACTAAACGGCCATATGATCAGGGTATCTACCATTGGCAATTAGAGCAGCGGCTGGAATTATTATTCAGGACGAGTGCACACTGGCCGACTTTATCGAGTTGTGCGAAAAGAATCGCCGCTAGTCAGAACCATTCGCGCATTTAGATCCAGAAGTAACAAGTTATGACTATTCACATACGCTTACAACTGTATGGAACATTTCTTTGTAGACTATTGAAGCTAAGAGTATTCAACTACTGCGCATTATGACTTAGCTGACTTCTTATAATAGCTGCATTATGGATTATGATGAGCAATAAATACAGATATCCCTTGCAAATGTTATGTCTTTCGGTCTTATCAAGTTATTCCTGCATTGAGTCTAATCCCGTCACAGCTAACCAGTATTTCCGTCCCAGGATTAAGTTTAACACTAGCCCATATAAGAACACAGCACACTAACCCAATACAGTATGCTTTGAGCTGTCCAATCAACAATGAAGATCAGCGATACCAGTTGTATTAGCAGTAACTTTGTGGAATTAGTGCTATACCTCGAGATTATATATTTCAAGGACCTTCCTACCCCTTCATACTCTACAACTCTTCTTCATTCATTTCTCTTCCTCTCATCAACATGTCTTCCCAGTCAAACCCCCTGTCCAAAGATCTCGGCGCTCACGGCAAGCAAGATGAATATCTTGTAAGCCTGGAGCATTATGGGCTACAGCAGCAATCCGCAGCACAGAAGCTTACTCCATTGGATATGAATCTGTCGAGGCTCTATGGCATCCGTTTGATTCTTTGCTTTCCATTGACCTCTGATGCAGACCATTTGCAGGTGTATGTCTAGTATATGAACTTATATCAAAGAGGCGAGATTAACATGGCCAGGTATGCGAACCTGAAGAAGGGATTAGCACACACCATCGCTTCTGTTCCATGGATCTCTGGTATCATCGTAAGTACTGTCATCAGTGGCTTATACCAATAATGACTAACACAATCACCCTTCTCAGGGACCAGAGGAAGGAGAGGATCCCAAACTTCGCAAGGTCCAAGTTCTGAACTCGCCCAGTGGATTTATGTTCCCGTACGTGCCATGTATGCTATTCGTCTAGTATTTGCTAACCTATGACTTATAGGTACAAGGATCTCACTGAGGTTCTTTGCTCTTACGCGGAGTTGAAAGAAAGAGCGTTTCCTCTATCCGAACTTTCCACCGCTCAGCTCGGCCCGATCGAGGTTATGCCACAAGGAGCTCATCAGCCGGTACTTGCAGCCCAGGCCAACTTTGTCAAGGGAGGTATCTTGCTTGCAGTTGGAGTCCATCACTCTGCATGCGATGCTTCGGCTTTGGACGCTGTCCTGAGCATCTGGTCTCACAATACTGCTGTAGCCAGCGGTAGTTCCCACTCGTTCTCTACCTTTGATGGGCCATCCAACGATCGCAGTCCTTTGATGGAGGGAAAGCTCGAGACTGGTACTGACTTGAGTGCTTTCCCTGAGTACGCTTTGATGCCTACTCCCCATCCTACAGATGGAGATGGCCAAGGAATGCAAGCTTTCGAGATGCCTCCACTTTCAAGTCACCTTTTCCACTTCTCACCAGAGTCTCTTGCCAAACTCAAAGCAGATGCAGCAGCATTCTCTGCACATGATGCTCTCTGCGCCTTTATATGGCAGCGCATGACCATGGCTAGAATGCATGCCGGTATCTTCGCCAATCCTCCTAGTGAGACTCAGACATCACGGCTTTTCTTCGCAGTCAATATTCGCAACCGGATGAGCCCTCCACTACCACCTTCTTACATGGGCAATGCTTCCATGGGTTGTGTTACTGACAGGATGAGCGTGGCTTCCATTACATCGAACAACGGCTTCAAGCTAGCTTCAGCCGCAATGCGGAGGTCGTTGAACGACTTCAACAGTCCTGGCAGAGTCACTTCAACTATCGGGCTTCTCGCATCGCGACCTGACCCAACCGATTTCAAGTTGGCCTTTCATGGTTTCCTTGGGCCTGATGTTGTTGAGAGTTCATGGGCTGATCTCGGCGTTTATGGGTATGGATGGGGCGGTGCTATCGGCTCGCTGGATGCTGTTCGAATACCAGGTGAAGGTTCAGATGGCACTATCATGATAATGCCTAGACGAAGGGATGGGGGCTTGGATGTTGTTGTTGGGTTGTCAACGGCGGCAATGGAGAAGCTTATGGAAGATGAAGAGTTTACTTTTGTTGCACAGTCTTAATGCGCGAAGTATGGCGCGCGATAAATGTTACTCTAAGTAGGCATCAGCTGCTGACTCGCGTCATTCGGCTTATACCTAGTTGATTAGACTATAGGGCTTAATATGTGTCGATGTGTGTACTAGCACGAGCCCTCTAGGGCTGCAAGGATGCTGATGTTCAATGTCTTGCGTCCTCGCCTGACAAGAAGTGGCTTGCATCATTTGGCATGGGTAAAGATGAATGTAAAATACATCTCTGGGACCTAGCACAGGAATGCTGTATAAGAACGCTTGTGAGCATCAAGACGAAATCATCTCGCTCAACTTCTCGTCTGAGAGCTATTGGCTTGCATCATGATTGATACGATCGTAACATTAATCCTAAGTCTGTAACCACCAGCCAATCTAGCATGTAATACAATAGTTCCTAGATTCTCCCCCATCATAGAGCCAACTCAACAGAAAAAATCATCCAAAACAATAGTCGCTAACATGGCGAAGCTTAGCCGAGAGGTTCAGACCAGTATCACCATGGCAGATCGCGTCACCAATGCTGTTCAATGTCAGATCTAGGAATTATCAAACGGGGATGATTTTTTGACTTACTGTGAACTGCATTGGTCACGGATATAACTAACAACCCAAGCTGCCTCGCTCATCTTGAGGTGAGTATTCTGGGCGGCCCAGTACTCGTTTGCGATGCAAATCTTGGCCTTGCCCCATTTATATTCAAACTCCCACGTCTGGCCGCTGGTTTGAAAATGGAGAAGAAAAGTGTTATCGCCAATTTTGTAGAGTTGATCAATCAGCCCCTGGATGTCCTGGTCGGGAATGGTTTTCCAGCCACTATTGTTACTGTTCGTGTTATAGCAATAGGGACCTCTTTTGAAAATGGTCTCAGGTTGATGCTCGGGTTTCGATATGGCGGCAGCCATGGCGACCGGAAGGCCGGCCATTAGGGCCAAGGCCGAAGGGAAATGCATGATTGTTTTGAGATTGCTTGATCTAATGAGGTCAAGCAGTGCTTGTCGTTGGTTCAATAAGTTTGAGAAGTTAAAGCACGGGATCCAATATGCCTTTATATATAACAGCTGAAGACTATGAACCTCGACCAGTTACTTAGAATGTTATGTATTTACTATGAGTAGATGTTACAGCTGACTAAGTAGATGTGGAACGAGATGTAATGCTTATGAGAGATTTCGGTGATTTTTTAAAGTAAGAAAAAGGCCGAAGCTCAGGTAAAGCGCTAATGCATGTAACATAGTATCCCGTAAACGAAATCTGCTCGTATCGGCGGCTTCTCGGCACGCATATAGACTCAAGGGTTAAACAATCCTTTTTCACTACTAGGTTCAGCCCTAAATATCAAGGATTACTTTCAATTTGCAAACTTGTGTGCATTCTTTGTCTACTTTCACTCATTATCTTTTGTCCAGGCGAGAATTAAGCACCTAGATCGCTCAGGCTCATGTGTAGTAGACATACCCAAAGTGGGCTTTGGCCCTTGCGCATGTTCCTTTTCAAGACTAAACACTCAAGTGGTAAAGCTAAGGATGGATCCTCGGCGGCCGCTTGATATCAAATTAGTACACGCTACGACCCAACTTGCTTTCAAAATTAATTAATCAAAAGGTCCATTAGGTAAATATTCGCTAATTGACAAAGTGGAGTTAACCTTGTCGTTC
This sequence comes from Fusarium burgessii, assembly GCA_002980515.1. Classification (NCBI taxonomy): domain Eukaryota; kingdom Fungi; phylum Ascomycota; class Sordariomycetes; order Hypocreales; family Nectriaceae; genus Fusarium; species Fusarium burgessii. Next base: position 42,715 of record PVQA01000027.1, on the reverse strand, counting down.
ACAATGTACAAGGTTAGCCTCTAGCTATTGGCGCCATAGTACTGTGACAAACGCCCAGCTGCCATCATATGATTCATATCCTCAAAGCTGACAATGCGATCCAGCTCAAGGAATTCATTGTCCATAAGAGTTTGTGATATCGTAAACAGATCATCCCTTGAGTTTGTGGGGGAGGACTGTGAGTCGACGTGCCATTGTTGAGTATCGAGTTGGAATGGATCTTGCACACCGCCTGTTAAATTATTGACATTTGCTGGCATGTCTCCCGCGACAGGGGTGTGGAGACCTCGATATGCTGTAGAGGAATTAAGTATCGAACGGGGAACAGGTCCTTCAACTTCAAATCCCGACCCCGGAACCGGCATGGCCTGACTACTGGTTATCACATGAAGTTCATGGTGCAGCTTTTGCAGTCGGTCGAACAGCTGGTCAAAGAAGTTGGGACTCTTTTTCATTTGCTTTGCTTGCTCATGACCAGCCCATCTGTTTGACATATCTGTCAAGTTATCCATTAGGATTGCAAATTCTTTGACCAATGGGGTTTTATAGTATCGAGAGTGAACTACAACCTTGTGTCAGCTACGCTTATACATGGGCCCCGGCATCCTACCTAGCATAACCCTTGCACTGACAAAAGCGCATATTCCCAACTGTGGCGATACAGGACGAGCTGCTGGAGAGCCTCCGAGGTACTTAGTGGTGATATTTGCTGTCTCTACTGCTGCATTATAACAAGTGTCAGCACTGAAGAGGGTGGGTAGGTTTAAGCTTAGAAGCTCAGAATCTGGGTATGCTATGCGTTCATGAAGGAGTATTAAAGATATGTTGTGCGTTGCATTAGCGACTGTCATGCTAGGATCCATAACGCCTGGCATGAACTCTCGCGAGATACCAGAGTCTTTCCATTGCTGGGGCAAATACATCTTCCAGCTAGTTCTGTTAGTAGGAAGCTTGGTTGCAAGACAAACACTTACTGTACTAAACGGAGATCGAGTTCTTTAAACTTGATCAACCAAAGAGAAACTTGTTGTCGGTTGGTAAAGTCGACAGCAGGTTGCAAGAAGGTCTTGAATATCTGGCTCAGTGAGTCGATTGACTGGATATAATAAGCAAGGGAGCCTATCTTGGATATATCCCCTTTGGCGTTATCACTGTGCCGGCTGCCACGAGAAGTACTCCCTAGTCCCTCGAGGCCACCAGCGTTACTTGCAGAGTGGCATGGGCTAGTATCTTGATTGTTTTGAGCTATGGGCTGGTCCCAGTTCCCAAAGTAAGGTGTGATAGCTGGCTCGTTATAAAACCAGTTCCCGCCACACATGGGAAGTCTTCGGCGGATATTTGCTGAATCGATGCCTGGATTCCACCTTGGAATTGTCAGCATGTTAATCCTTGAGAGAGGGTAGAGACTGTACCCTTCTATAATAGATGAGATTCTATCAAGAATGAAGACATTCCAGAATATTCGTCTTCGCTCCTCCTCTTTCTTCCATTCTATTGGCTCTGGTAACGATGAGTTGTCTTGTAATAGTCCCATCTTGCGTTGAGCCCCTTTAGATTCGACTGACAATCCCATGTATTCAACTGTCCTTGTAAGAGACCCAATGATAGGCCAGGCCTTGTCTAAATTACCATTTCCAATCTGGGCACGCATTGGTATTGTAGTTAGGAACAAGGGTGACAACGCACCTCAGTAAATGCTAGCATAATCAGTGCTTGCAAATTCTCTGTTTTCAAGCCTACCATAGCATCCAGCAGCACACTCTGGCTGAGTCTTGTTGTCTCGCTATTGACAAAATCGTTATCAAGGGGCTGACCATTGATCTCAACATACCGGAGAGCAGCCACAGTCATTGCTTCAAGTACAATCGTGATGTCTTGCTTATGGTCGTTCTGGGCACTATTACTAAACTCTCTAATAGGTATCATTGAGAGCCAAGGCTGGATATGATCAAAGTATGCCTCAAGCAGCTTTTCCAAATGATCCTGGATAACGTCAATGTTGCGAAAGGGTGCTGGACGAGTTCCTTGTTGGACAACATCTTCGTCAATGGACTGCTGCTGCTCTCCGAATATTTCTTGTAACTGCCTCTTTGTGGGTCTGGTGACCTTTTTGAATGGATCATACTCGTACCGTCTCTTTCGGTCAATGTTATTGTTCAGCTTCTGCAATTCTCCGGCGAGTGTAGAAAGGACCGCTTCAAGAGGGGCGGAGTCATTGCTACGTGCTCTGTCACTGGCTTTACCACCGCTATTCACTCCAGGGTCTTGGATTCCTTCGTCGTGGATTTGGCCGAATATTGCTTTCTCAACCTTTTCTGCCGTCTCCAATGAGTATGCGTATTAACGTAACTTTGGGAATTGATCTGGTTCATACCTAATCGCTGGTTGAGACTCTCTACGGCACCGCCTTTCAAACCTGGCTTCGTCCGACGATTTTCATATACACAAGGTGCGCCTGCATGGCATCAATACAAGTCGCATTGGTGCTGGTATTGGCTGTGAACTTACCCAATCGCTCACAATTGGAACATGTTGGTGTCTGTCTGGAACACTTGAGTTTCCGTTTCCGGCAGCCACTGCAAGATGGAAGCTCGGCTTCGGGCAAGATATCGTGCGATGAATCCATGATTGTCCGAAGTGAGGCTGGAGTTGGAATCAGGCCGAATATTTCTCTCCATCGGCGAACTTGCCGCAAACATGGCTGAGAGAGGAGGCTTGGCCATGACCTGATCCCTGCTAGACTTTAAACGACCCATTCAGTAAATTTGGGTATTAGTGTTACCCCGCCGATCTACTGATGTGTCTCTCATTAGCAATAATCATTGGCTGGTCAAAGTGGATTTTATGTCACGAGGGTCTGTTGTAGGAGTCATTCATTCGTGGAGATCGGTCAGACTCCTCGGAGTTCTCGCATAATCATCGGCCGATACCTTGACCGAGGATGTACCTAGTTCTGCAGGGTAGCACGGAATGTCGAGTTATTTTGACGAGATAAAGACATCATTTCGTAGGTTCTGTAATATTTATGGAGACGTTCAATCGGACAGCTATGCGAGTGCCAGCATTGTAGCCCGAAAGACTTAGTTCAATATTGGTAGAAAAGGATTCCATCGCATCATACAATTCTAATCATGCTTTTCATGGTTTTCCTAGGTTTGCTACAGAGAGCTACGTCCAGCTTACCCTATCTTGCATTTTAAACCGCAACGCTATCATGCTCAAACCTCAAGCTAACGCTTGCCGTGAGCTTGTCTCATTAGATGGCGTCTGGAACTTTATCCTTTCACAAGTAATTAATATTGACGATGAAAGAGCTTGGGAACAGAACATCCCGCCAACCCTTCAAGTCCCTGTTCCCGCCAGTTATAACGATATTTTTATTGACTCGAATATACGCAACCACGTTGGTTGGGTCTACTACCAAAGACGCTTCACTGTCCCTCGAAATTGGTCCCAACAGCGATGTTTTTTGCGTTTTGACGCTGCAACGCATAAAGGACGTGTATATATAGACGATCAATTCGTGGCTGAACATATCGGGGGTTATACGCCATTTGAAGTTGATGTGACGGATATTGCCAAGCCCGGCAAGCAAGTTCGTCTTACTGTGGCAGTCAACAATGAGCTTGACTGGCATACTATTCCACCAGGAAGAGTTGAGACACTCAAGAATGGAAAACGAAAGCAGCATTATCAGCATGACTTCTTCAACTACGCTGGCCTTGCACGATCTGTCTGGCTGTTCACTGTGCCCAATGTCTCTATTAAAGATATCACAGTTGTCACCAAATTGTTGGGAACTACTGGTATCGTGGACTTTGATGTCGCAGCGAATATCACTTCGGATCATTACTCAATCAGGGTGACTCTTTTTGACGAAGATGAGAATCCCGTTAGTCACTCTTCCGAACTGAACGGCTCCTTAATCGTCGATTCGGCTCAACTCTGGCAACCAGGGGCCGCATATCTCTACCAACTCCGCGCGGAAATCTTATCAGAAAACACAGTAGTAGACACCTACGATCTGCCAGTTGGGATACGTACAGTTGAAGTCTCAGGGAACAAGTTTCTCATCAATGGAAAGCCCTTCTATTTCACAGGATTCGGTAAACATGAGGATTCGCCGATCCGAGGCAAAGGCCATGATCCAGCCTACATGATCCACGATTTTCAACTGATGAAGTGGATGGGTGCCAACTCCTTCCGAACATCGCATTATCCTTACGCGGAAGAGGTCCTCGAGTACGCTGATCGACACGGCATCGTTGTTATCAACGAGACAGCTGCTGTCGGACTCAACCTTACCATTGTTGCTGGACTCTTTGGCCATAAGCCAATACCGACATTCTCACCTGAAACTATGAACGACGAGACACGGGCCGCACATGCTCAAGCCATACGTGAGCTCATCACCCGCGATAAGAACCACCCTAGTGTCGTTATGTGGACCATTGCGAATGAACCTGCAGCCAGCGAGCCTGGTGCAAGGGAGTATATGGAGCCTTTAGTCAACCTAAACCGCCAGTTGGATCCAACCCGTCCCATCTGTTTTGCCAACGAGAATCAGGCCAATATCCACACTGATCTCATTGCAGATCTTTTTGATGTGATTTGCCTTAACAGGTACTACGGCTGGTATCTCCATACAGGCGATCTGGAAGAAGCAGAACAGGGACTCGAGGAATGTCTACGAAGCTGGGAGAGCAAATACAATAAACCAATTATCATGACGGAATATGGTGCTGATACTCTCGCTGGCCTGCATACAGTTGGGGATATTCCCTGGAGTGAGGAGTATCAGAGCCGGGTCTTGGAAATGTCTCACCGAGTATTTGACAAGGTGGATAGTGTAGTAGGAGAGCAGGTCTGGAATTTTGCCGATTTCCAGACTCCATCTAGCTTCATTTTCAGGGTTGATGGTAATAAGAAGGGCGTATTTACGCGGGATCGAAGACCAAAGAGTGCTGTGCAGGTCTTGAGGAAGCGGTGGACTGAGATGGTAGTATAGAATTAGCCTTTTCATAAATGAAGAGTACATCAACACAAGCTTAGAATTGACTAGAACATCAGGCGTAGTTCTTTAACTAGCATAGACCATTATTAAGTAAAGAGTTAGTCTCACCGTGTGCTACACTTTTAAATGAGTTTATTGCTGTCTTTGTCACTTGCGGGCTCGACTAGCCAAGTTGATCCGTTTACCACTAAGTTGTCACGGGCGAATACAAGCTTTCAGCCGCAGCCCCTTACCGTGTACTCCAAGACAGATTTTTTCCACAGTGCAAGGACTTGCCAATAATTTGCATCGAAATTCCGTCAAGCATCTGTATGCGGAGAGCTCTCCGGTGGCGGCAAAGTCTGGAACATTGTCGTATCTGCTGATATTGCCAACACCCAGTCACATCCGACTTCTTCGCCATCCCGACAATCTAGAACAGCGATATGCCATGCTTTTACCGATAATTGCCCGTCAGTCGTGGACGCGATGTAGCTGACGTCAAGAGGCCAAGGACTTCCTTGCTGCTACTGCACACACCATGCCAATCGTAGCTAGGCCATGAGGTGAGTTTGCCGGCCCGAGGAGCAATCACCGGCCGATGACTACGCCGAACTACCCGCATCTGTAGAAAGGTTGTTTCGGGATTGTCTGATAAAACTCTTGTATCCTTGAAATTCCGCGCTACTACTCTGATCTGGGGTTAGACCCATATTCCCCGCATTGCAACAGTAGCAAGGTATCGCATCCTCGGTTTCTCGCTACCAATCCGGGGGAATCTGGGGAACCAGCGGAACCGAATTATCGAATACAAAGCATGTATACAGCATCATATTGCTCGGAATTCTCGCCGAGTGTTTGAATGGGTTGGTAGATATAAATGAGAGCGTCTGTAGATCATTAACTTCAACTCCTTCCAGGCAGTCGGCATTCACCTTTTGACTCAAAGACAAAAACAACCAAGAAACACCAAAGATGACGAAGAGCCTCGAAGATGTCAATGTTGTGCAGGATGAGCACAGAGAGACAAAAGTCCATAATGATGCAGCACCGACATCTGCGTTTGCGAGTCTGACGCGTGCCCAATGCGTCAAGAAGTTCTGGCGACTTTATATCACCGGCCTGGGTGTCTCCTTGGCTGGAATGTGCGTACTGTCTGTATCAGACGGAACGTGCAACTGGAGATACTAATTCATCTCTCGACAGGTATGCTGGATATGCCAACTCAGTCATTGGAAGTATTATTGCCAATGAAGGCTTCATTGAGTATTTCGCTACTGTCAAAGATCCACAAACAGGCAAACCAGCTCTCAACACGCAGCATATCTCACTCTGGTCGGCCTGTTACTTCATCACCTGCATCCTGATCCAGACTATAGCTCCAGTAACAGCCGACAAATTTGGCCGCAAATTTAATATGTGGGGAGTAACATTCTTTCTCACTCTGGTAGGTTTATGTTCAACCCTCGTAAATGATTCTAACAGCTATCTATCAGTCTATTGTCATCCAGGTCATTGCGCCCAACTGGTGGACTCTCCTTATCGCTAGGTTGGTGGCTGGCTGTGCTGGCGGTATGATGGGAACGTCAGTCATGGTTTACATGTCAGAGGTTGCTCTCCCTCAATTCCGTGGTGCGCTTCTGGGCAGCTTCTCCCTTGCCTTTGCCCTAGGACAAGTCTTTCTCTCTATTGCTCTCAAGGTCCTTCAAGACACAAGCCCAATGGCCTTTCGTCATATATTTTATTCAGAGTTTGTATTCACCGGCCTTTGGCTATTCCCAATGTTTTATCTGCCAGAGACACCTTGTAAGTTGCCTTGCCTTTTTGATTGACCCAGTCGATTTGCTCACACATGGTACTTCAGCTTGGTATGCGTCTAAGGGTAGACACGAAGAAGGCAAAAAGGCTCTGAAGCGACTTGTAGGCAACGTCAAAGGCTACGACGTCGATCGCGAGTACTCTGTCATACAATATGAAATGGAAGAATCCTCGGCACTGGCCAAAACCGGCAATGAGAACTCGGACTGGAAGGCCCTTTTCAATAGCAAGATCAACATGAAGAGGGCCGTCATTTCAACCCTTCCTTTCACTTTCCAGAACATTGTTGGAGTTCCCCTCATGTTCGGCTACACTACCTACTTCTTCCAATTGGCAGGAGTCCATGATCCTTTTCTGGGCAACATGGTCAAGCAAATGGTTCTTGTTGTGGGTATTATCATCTCGTTCTACACTGTTGACAAGATTGGCCGCAGAACGCTTGTCATTGGCGGTGGTGCAGCAATGGCCACAATTTGCTTGATTGTTGGTGGGTTGGGTTTCATGAAGCAGACCAGCGCTTCGGGCATGGCTCTGGTTGCCCTGTGTTCTCTCTGGGCTTTCGTGTATGCAAACACACTCGCACCTATTGGTAAGTCAATCTTTAGCGATTGTGTCTGTTTGTCACTAACTGTATCAAGGTTGGATCAGTTTGATTGAGATATCGAGTCCAAGCTTGCGTGCCAAGACCACTTCAATTGCTGTGACTATTCAGTATGCCACTGGTATCTTATTTGTATGTCTACCTAGCCTTTGTGATAAACAACTGTCTGACTGTCTACAGAACTACACTGTTCCCCTCATGCTCTCCAACCAAAATGCTGGATGGGGACAAAAGATCGGCTTGTTCTTCGGGGGGATCACGTTGGTCTATTTAATTCCCTGTATCTTGATCTTCCCCGAAACCAAAGGTCGAACGTACCACGAATTGGACGAACTATTCGCACGACGCATCCCCGCTTGGAAGTTTGCATCCACAAAAACATCGCACCGGGAAGAGCTGGAGGCCAAAGCTATTGAAGAGAAGGTTTGAGATGGCTTACAGGCGTGTACACTAACGAGAGCATAAAGAGATTAACAAGAGAGAGGATAATAAGGCAAAACCTAGGTTAAATCATATAGTATAGGCCTCGTTGAAAACATATGCATCTTGTTTCCTTTGTCCTGTGTTTCACATTCATGGAGAGAAATTACATCTAAGAAATATGGAGTGCAGGGTACGTCGATGGTTGATAGGTACAGATAAGAACGGGCGATAAGATAAGATAAACTACGATAAGATTCAAGGGGGGATCCCCCCTTTTCATTCACCGCAGCCAAAAGTCCAAAGAGACTTATTTCATTGTGACTTGGGACCAAGACTTTACCCGTTGAACCACTATATCTCGACCGTTTTCGATTTAATTGCTGATTACAATGGTGCACTGCGGTAGACCGAGCAGAGCATGTGAAAACTGCAGGTAAGCTCTACCACTGTAAGCAATACCTATTGGGAGGATGAGTTCTGACAGGATTTGCATAGAAAGGTGCATAAAAAGGTAGAAAAGTTGTAGAGTTTTCATTGGGATGTTGCTGAAGGCTTCAAGTGCGATGAAAAGTACCCACAATGTTTGCGTTGTGTAAAAACAGGTAAGATATGCTCTGGTTACAGAGATCAATCGAGTCTTTTGTTTCGAGACGAGACGGCCAAAACCAAAGACAAGATACGGCAGCAGAAGAGACAGCAACACAATCAAGAACTTAAGTGGATGAAGAACACGGGCACGTCCGTCATAGCAACATCTTTTATGGGCGCCATACCCCTCCAGCGTTCATTGCTACCATCAAAAGAGGAGATCGCGATATGCCACTTTTATCAGTCTACAGTCGAGAACCTGTCAGAAGAAGATCCAACACTGTATCTTCAACAGCAATTACCTCGTCTCCACGCGGAATGCAACCAGGAGTCGGCTTTACACCTGGCATTAGAGGCAGTCTCATTTGTTGCTTCTGCAAAAATCATACCCCAGGCGAACCAACTTGGGTTGGATCGGTATCTCAAAGCAGTCAGAGCATTGCGAGAGGCAATCCAGTCTAAACACCAGAGCTCTGACGACCAGACTTTATATTGCATTCTTCTCCTTTGTGGCTACGAGGTTAGTGTCTGAGCCATTTGTGGTTGATCGTTATCTGGGGGGGTCAAAGCTGACACGTTGTAGACAATCACTGGCCAATCGTGTATGCCTTCAGCATGGGGTGCCCATGTGGACGGGGCTTTAACCTTGATGAAGCTTCGGGCAAACAATTTCAAGACTCCCTTGTCACGCAGCATGTATTGCTTCATACAGAAGAACGTAGTAAGATACAGCATTTCATTCTCTCGTAATTGAAGCCTTGTACTTACGCTGGCAGGTTATGAGCCAGATGCAAATCTGCCGACCTGTAGATGAGTTTTTCACTGAGGGTCTCCCCTCTTGTCAAGACCCAGAGAGCCGGCTGGTCTCTCTGGCAGCTGACATCCCGAGGCTTCAACACCAAAGCATTCATCTTGCACAACTCGAGACCACTGAGATTGAAACATTACTCCGTGATACTAGTGTATTGGATCTTAAGTTATCAACTTGGGCAAACACTCTCCCACCCAGTTGGTCTTACGTCACTGCACTGAACATCAACAAGAATCCATACTCGCAATATGCTCCACAAAAAGTCCACAGATATGCTCACTTTTACACCGCTAGAGTATGGAATTTTTATCGTGTATCACAACTGATCCTGCAGTCAATGCGTCTTCGTGCAATGTCTCTATTGCCTTTCTCAATAGATACAAGCGAAATCAGAAAGAGGATTATTACACTAGTGGATGATATATGCGCAACTGTACCATATCTTCTAGGTAGTGACCTTTGCAAGATGAACCTTTATTACACCGTCAACCACCTAATGCAAAACCCTGCTTGTGAGACAACGGGTTCTGCGGTTCAGGAAAACGCGAATACAGGAGCTGGGAAGCTTTCTCTTATCTGGCCATTGTATGTTGCCTGCAGTGCCTCGGAAGTTCCCCAAAACCAGAAGAAATGGATGTGTAAACAGCTTCATTGCCTTGCGGAGGGTGGTATCTCTCTCGCACAAGCTGTTTGCAAAATGAAGAGCCAGATACTGTTTGGCAAGCCTGAGGCGTTTCGGTTTGATTGTGTATAATGCGCCTCTGATCTCATGTTGGATATAGCTCCCTAGTATTATTACTTAAAATTTCAGATAAGATTTAGTATATAGTTGAAATTAAGAGTTGTTTCATATAGCTCTCATTGTCAATCATAGCTGAGTATTGAGGCCCGAGATCCTTTCCAAGCCATACGACGGTGCGTTTAGCGGTGCTGTGGATATTGCGCATTTGCTTGACCTGAACGGCTCTCTCCACGTCGTCGTTCTGCTTAATACAGATTGCGTCAACCCACAGCTTGACTCCTAGAGAATATCTTTGAGCTTTTCTGAACTGATACAAGGCGTCGAAGAGATTTTGCCGAAGCTGGTAATGCTGGTTATTCACAAGTATGAGTTGCAGAGGTTCTGTCGCGGAGCCCCTTGTATAGCTCAATTTCTCGTAGTCACCGCACGAGAACCGAGACTGAGACTGCAAGCGGCTACTCTTGTCTGTCTCGCGGCCTTCGGGATTATCACTAGCGACTGAAGTGTAGGTTCTGCTTTCAGGAGAATTTGATACAGTTAAGGTGTTTTTCCAGTAGCGCAGAGACACAATCTGCATTCTGCAGCGGATTGGGCTTCCGCAATCATCAGTAAGGGAAATAACACGGATTTTATCTCCACTGTCGTCTAGGGGTTGATATAAGGCCATGTTAGAAAGCCTTTCGGCCCTACGGCCTTGGTGGTTGGGGTCAGTTGCTATGTGTTCGATATCTACATGTATGTCGGTTCATATTCTCTCGGTGGTTCAAAGGTGACTTACACCAATGTGGCTTTCCCGACATGTGCTTCCCAATGGCCTCTCGCAGACTCATCGCCGTCTGTTTCGCTTTCAGAGTCGCTCCAGGCGTCCCAAGAGGTTTCACCGCCATTATCTCTACCAGTATCGCTATCGAGCTCGAAATCCTCTGCTTTCCATAATTCCCATCGGCACCATCTGATGACATTTATGGATGTGCCGGTCTTTGCCACCTTAAGAACGAGCTGTTCGGGATCATTAATACTCTCTTAAAAGCTCTTCCACTCAGCGCTCTCTGTTGCGCTTTGTGTCTCGAAATAGAATTGTGTCGATATGGATATCGAATGCAGCGAAATAGATATCTATTAGTCCCGGGATATCGGAAGCTGTTGCTCGCGTAACTTGGAATGACATTTTGATAATGGTGGGTGTGAGAGGATGAGAATTAAAAGAGGTGTAATGCGTATTCTCTTATTACATGTGGGTGTTGAGTATTTATAATGTGTGCATGCTTGAGGTTATATTTTGGGATAAACCCAAGATAAAAAAAATTAAAAAACACAGTTATAATATATGTACTCGGTGTACCCTAACTATACGATGGCACGGATTAATCTTCTAAGTAAATATTTCAGCAATTACAAAGTCTAGAAAATATAAAACTCTCTAAATAATAGCTATAATTCAGGCCATAAAAGGCTTTGGACTTTGTTTCTTTATTCTAATAGGTCTGTAATGCCACATAAGTCCCTTGCTAAATAATCTCGATAATGATTGGCTTGACCGTAAAGGTAGAGTTAGTAACCCAATTGGCGGGCAAGCTATAAGAATATACTTTAGGGAGCTAACACTGGTCATGAGAACACGGCACAAGAACACGGCATTTTTCCCCACGATATAAGCTTCTACTAAAAGCTTCCAAAATAACTACGCGGGCTGTGCCACCTCGCCGTGGCTTAATCAGTCTTCTCAGCCCTGCGCTTCTAAATCATAAATAGCTCGGAGAATAGAATAGCCAAAGATACCATTCGCTTCACCGTAGTTTAAGTTTTCTAACGTGCTTTGGAAGGTACTGCCGTCTTATCCGGGTGCACTGTTGCGGGCTTCTGCTTAACTAATGGCGTATATATAGAGGTAATCAGGCTTGTTTGAGATCCTTCAAGATTCCAACTCCTTCCAAAGATCCTCACTGGATACTTGCTTACAACCATGAGACTAGTTCTTCTCCTTTCTTGCTTTGTCCTGGTGGCTTTATCACAGGACCCTGGACTTCCTCGCAAAGACCCTACAATTTCCTATTGGCAACTTCCACCCAACGAACATGTCGCAGACCATAAATCTGCGCATCTTCCAGAACAAGTCGATATCGTGATCATTGGGTCTGGTATGACTGGCACCAGTGTTGCTTGGCATCTTCTTAGGAACTCAACATCTCTCCGCATCGCTATGTTCGAGGCTCGTCAAGCCTGCTCGGGCGCAACGGGTCGCAATGGAGGGCATATCAGGCCTTCTCCATACGCAGAATACGCTGATGCGAAGGAGATCTTGCCCAAGAAAGAGGCGGCCAAGATTACAAAGCTTCGCGCTGCGCATGTTGAAGCTCTCATTTCTGCGGCTCGAGAGTTACCCGAAGATGGCTACCTTGCAGCAGAAGCTCGCCCAGTTGATAGCATCGACGCCTTCTTTGACGATGAGCAGTGGAAGACTGCTAAAGAAAGGCTTCAGGTATTGAAGAAGGAGGTGCCTGAACTAGGCAGATATCTTGCAAAGTTCGAGGGGCAAAAGGCTCGTAATGTAAGCTGTCTCTTGTGTGGTTGCTGTCACTTAAACTAACACCGATGCCAGATTTCGATGTTGACCGAAGCTGTCGGCATTATCACTGGAACGCCCGAGATCGCAGCCGCAATTTGGCCGTACCGCTTCATCACTTACAGCTTGAAGATGCTCCTGGATAAATATCCCACCTTCTCACTCGATACCTCTACTCCAGTCCACAAAGTGAGCATTGCACATGATGGGTCAGCGCCTTATAACTTCAATGTTTCAACATCTCGTGGGTATATTCTGGCCAAGGACGTCGTATATGCAACCAACGCATGGACACCTCATCTCGTCCCTGGTCTACGCCAGCACATCAACGGAGGACGACTCCATATGAGCGCTCAGCTAGGTGGTGCTGGGCTTCCCCAAGCTGGTCACTGGCCAGACTACACAGGAAACGGCAGTTTGTTGGGTGGACGTGCGTGGTCATTTTATAGAAATGGTCTCGACTATGCTGTGCAGATGCCACGAACAGGCATACTTATGTTTGGTGGTGGCCGTGGCCTTGACGGTGGAGGAGTAAATGGGAAGATGGAGGCTGGAGAAGCTTACAATGACCACATGAACCCTGACCATAGCACTGCATCCTATCTCGGTGGCGCCCTACCCAACTATTTCGGCTATGATACTTGGGGTGCCGAGCAAGTTGGTAGTGCAGAGACTCATCCCAAGGGAGCATACCTCGGAAGAACCAGGGGAGTATGGACAGGCATTGAGGGCTCGTCCGCAGATGGCCGCCCTTTTGTGGGAAGGGTACCTCCGTCAGCCTCGAACAGAACCTCAATCACCGGTGGAGAGTGGACGGCAGTTGCATACGATGGCGAGGGCATGTGTTTTGCATGGCTCTGTGGCCGCGCTCTTAGTCAGATGATATTGAGCAACGATACTAAAGCGACCCAGGACTGGTTCCCAGAGTCCTTCCTTATCACGGAGAAGAGGCTTAACGAGAAGCCCAAGAATACAAGGAAGCGATGCCTGCCTTCTCGAGTTGGATAGAGGCTTTAAGCCTCTTACTATTAGCTTAAAGTGTAAGGCTTTTTTTATATTTTATAGGTAGTATATTTAGCTTTATTTAACTACTCAGCTGGCGATCCATAGAAACCTTCATGGCCCAAGCCCGAAGCAGATGGAACTTGCGCAACCCACGTCATTGACGACGGGGACACTTGCGCTAAGCTAGCCAGCCAAGAAGCACAACGTCACTGTCAAAAAGTTGGAGAAGTGGAACAAGACCACATGGGCTTGGACTGACTGCACCGACCTCCTTGTAAGTTACAGCATGTGTCTCAGCCCAGGATCACCGCTCATGCCTTGATCTCAAGAGAGAGCTGCGTGCGGACCTCTGGTGCCGGGTACCAAGCGACCAGCCAACAGCTCCATATCCCTTGCAGACCTGAACCCATTCTTCTAAAGCCTACTGCAGTAACTAGGGGTTTTGCGGTATCTTCCCTGACTACTGTGCTAATACGGACGGATCTTACACCTATATTCACTGGGCTTTTGCTTCTATCGACCCGCAGACGTGGAAGCCTGTTATCAAAGAGGGCAAGGACTAGTGGGCTGACTTTAAGAAGCTCTCGGCGAAGCGTATCGCCTCCATCGGTGGTTGGGCTGACTCGATAGCTCCAGACAAGTATGCCATTATTCGGAATGCCATTATCACTAATCGCGAGACTTTTGCCACTAATCTTGCCATGTTTGCAAAGGACGAGGGTCTCGATGGTGTTGATATTGATTGGGAATACCCAAGTGTGAGTAGTATTACACAAGTCAGACTGTTGGAAGCCCGAGTGCGAGTTCAAAGGCTCCAAAGCCGTTTCAGATGCAACCCCTGGGAGATGCATCAAGGAAGGAGGATACATCTCCATTGCTGGAATCAATGAGATTCTGCTATCAGGTGGAGGCAAGAAGGCTTTCTACGACAAGAGCTCTGAGTCGAGCATCTTACTCTACAAAGGTACTAATCTCCTTTTACGTACACGCATCCCAGGCACTAACAGATGGCAGGCGACTATATCAGTTACATGACAGACAATGACGAGCTGGTGCGACGTGTCATTTGGAAAGACTTCAATTTCGCTGGCACTATCGATTGGGCCGTTAACTTGCAGCAATTCAGAAATGAAGACTTCAATGCGCCCCCCAGATATTCCAGAGTCGGGGCCAAAGTGTAGGAGAGGTGAAGACAACAAGGACGATAGTAGGAACCTGTGCTACTTCGCTTGTCGATACGGCTTCTATCCTGAATCGATCTGCACCTGCCTTGAAGAAGGGGAGCCTGAGAAGTTGCCGTCGGTTAGGAACAGGGACGAGATTGTGGCAAATGACTCCTTCGATATCGATTTGAACCGCTTATGCAAGTTTGCATGCAAGTACGGCTTTTGTCCCGGCACAGTCTGCATGCGAAAGCCGTCAAGCCCTGCGGATGATGAAGAAGATGAAATTCCTGAAGGCATCGTCACTATACTACCTGACTATGAGGAGGACTCAGTCAAGACCCGAGATGAGAATAACAAGATGTGCTATATCTACCGGGGGCTAACTGACAGACAAGATGGTTTGGAATCACGCAAGAAGCAATGCCAAGCTACGCTTGACGAAGCCGAAGAAGAAGAAGGTCGGATTTCCAATTACGGCTGCTATTCTATCAGACCCCTTGACTCGCCAATCACCTGGCAGAGGTCACCGTCAACTGGTCTTGAAGTCATCGGTGGATAGTGTACATGCGACAATTGGATATTGAACGACCTCATGGAAACGATCATGGAGGCTCTGCCAGCTATATTCCAGGTGAGTTCATATGCGTGCAGCTCTGAGAGTCAGTCAGTCAACTTACTTACGCCTTGCTCTAGACCATTTGTTACATCTTCTTCTCCACCATCAAGCTGGTCATAGATGTTGGGACGTCCTTCTTCCCACCCGGCCGAGCGCTCACCGCCGGAGCAGGTATGCTTTTGTTCCATTGCTAACCAACGTAACAGCCGCTAACAATCAGCAGACATGCATTCTCACAGGTGCTGAAATGATCAACTGGGTCTACAATTAGGATGAGGATCCCGCAGGAGCCTGATGGCAAGGAGGGTCCCAAAGCGGTAACTGGCGATATCACGAGGTCCAACGTGGAGGTTGATGTTGAAGTACGACCGGAGTTCAGCCTTGCTTACGAGTTTGATGAGCCCGCGTTCGTGGGAAACAAACTACGAGATGCAGAATTGTGGGATGATGGATGTTAGCCAAAGAAGGCGGCCAAGACTGACCCTGGATTTATGCTCCTTTCCTATGACAAGTGGTATGACAAGAACCCGACAGCAAAGGTGTAGAACTATCACAAGAGATACAACCCAAATGGAAAGACGCAAAATGGCGACAAATAGTTAGAGATCAACTACTTTAGTCAACACAGACAGTCCAGATAGCATTTCTAATAGCAATCCCAGCTACATCAAGGAGTTGAAGTAAATGAATCAAGCATTGGGCGACATGGCCTCGGAATCAGTAATTGACTTACCTATTCATAATGCATACTGTAACGGACTGTTATCATCTTACTAGTGATCCATGTACTGACTGACTCGGGTACTTTCGGCTAGTTATACCGGGTCCTCATTTACCAAAAGGGCAATGTCCGTTCTACCAGTAACTATTATAGGAACCTTTATTTCTAGACATGGGGGTACCAACATTTAACAGTAGAAAGGCCACCTCTCGAAATTATAAGTCTCCTTACCCACCCTCCTTGCCACTGCTGTTATCTGTAGTCTAGGTATTTACTTACCAGCCATCGGCACACTTGAAGGAATTCCATAACAAAAATGGCTCCGCTTTCAGAAAACAGCTACTCGCCCGCAGAGATTACCGCGATACTTCTGGACTTTTATCTATTCTTGACAACACTTCACTACGATGCTCAGTACCTCAAACTCCCCCCAGCAAAAGGCTGGCCCGGCATGGAACCCTTGTTAAAAAGCCTTGGGAGCTCAGACATGGTCGGCCAAGTCATGAAGCGCATTCCCTACTTTGACAACGACTGCAAAGCTTTCATCCACTACAAGTCTCGACTGGTAGACTATCCAACCCTGCCTCGAGACTGTTTTGAGCGTGTCATGTGGGGGAGAGTATCGGGATCAGATGAGATATATTCAGAGCGACGACAAATTACAATTGACATGCGCCATGTTTCCCCACTGGCTACTGGTCGCGAAGCCTGGGGCAAATATATCTGGTTGAATGTGAGAGATGGGGAAATTACTGTAGAAGAACGCCTGATGCATGACCTCCCGCAAGTCGACCTGAAAGTGTTTTTCGATGGGTTAAAGCAAGACTACATCACTCTAAAGCTCATCCCCTGTCGCGGACGGATCACTATAGAAGCCGACAAAATTAAAGAGCGGCCTGGCGGGGAGATTATCACGGAGGAAGAGGTGATTGCACAGGAAGAGGCATGGGGCACAGCTCTGGATATCCAGTATATCAGGCAGCTCTACCGGGGCTTCGGATGGCCCCTTGCCTTTAAGAGAGATGAAGCTTTCGATGCAGTCGACCAGCTGATGGACAAACTTGCAGAACATCGGGATGAATGGGAGCCCACAGAGGATTGGGGCGATGACGATCACTGGTGTTGATGTGTCTTTGTCGATTGATGTTTCTACAAGTCGATCTAGTGCCTAGCCACCTGTGTACCTTTGTTGGCTATAACTAGCTCTGCATTCGTGATAAATCCATCCATGGCTGAAAGTGATTTTGAACAGCCGGGCATTTTCTTGCAAGTCAAAGTAGAATCATATGGTCGCTACAAGGATGACATCGAATTAAACACGTCTACTAGCAAATTTCGATCTGATATAAGCTATCAGTCCCTTTTGGAGAAAAGCCGCTGAGCGCACTTGAGTGAAGGCGGCTTCGATACCCGCGTCTCTCGGTCCGAGGTTTTCGGCTTTTGTTGAGAAATTGTTTCAAATCGAGACTTGTTAATATACCCCCTAGCTTTAACGCTTTTTAGGTTCAAGCTGCCTCTAACTTTTTCTTTTTATTTTTACCAAGATTTAAACTTATAACCTTAGTAGTTATAGCTGCCTTATATAAGTACAGCTTTAAGACTCTTAATTATTAAACCAATAAGGTAGTAAATTAAGCTATATTTAATATCTATTCTACCTAACTTCTTCCCTTTATTTTAAGGTTATATATTATACTATTCCCTTTTAAAATGCAATTTATTAGATAACTTTTCCTTTATGGAAAATAAGGTATATTTTATAAAAACGCACTGCAGATTTAACCGCTCCGGTTTAATATTTACTTAATATTCTCCTCTTAATAATAGAGGGGTAAGAAAGAAGATATATTATTAAACCTAACTTTCCAACAGATATAATGCGCCTTTTGTGCCAATAAGATACTAGATAAGGTTATCAATTATTGCATGTCAGAAATTGCATGTCAGAAATTGCATTTTGATGAGAATGTTAATTTTGCATCGCGGAGCACTATTCCTCTCACAGCCAATAGCATGTCATAGGAGATAGGCCCAGGCCTCCTTAGCTTAACACGTCCTCTATACATACAATCGAACGGGAAAATGAATTTCCGGGTATCCCATACCTGGCATGCAGGGAATATCATTAGTCGGTGGAGTTGACGTGACGCTGACGCCCCCTTCCCCTCATTTTCGCGTGTCCTCATCTTACGAAAAAGCTTGTGTCAAATCAAAACAGCACAATGAGATTTCCTACGGCGTGCTCCAGGTGCAGAAGGAGGCGCAAAAAGTGCTTCCAAACAAAACCCGGGGGTCCCTGTGATGCGTGCGCCAAAAAACGCCATCACCAATGTTCGCTCGTCGAGACTTCTCCACAGCAACGACGTATCTCTCCTCGTCACCAGCCAAGGGTCGAACACAATGATCTGAACCCACAATTCTTTCTCTCACATGACCTTATTGAAGAACTTGTGGCGAATTACATTCAGTATATACTTGACAGACCTCATACCTTGTTCCATCTACCCACATTGCGAGCTGCAGTGAGAGAAGGTCGGTTAGGAGATGCCTTGCTCTTCGCTATACTAGCATTTGGCTGTCGATTCCATTCCAAGCCTGAAATAGCCTCCCTTGGACCTACTTTTATGCAAAAATCCAAACAGCTACTGAAGCAAGATATGGAGAACATCTGCCTTGAGAATATCCAGACTTGCGTCCTGCTCGCAAATTTGTCATCTTCGTCAAAGAATCCAGAATCAGAAGCGCTCTTTGTTACCCTTGGCATTCGTATGGCCGAAATCCTTGGTCTGGACCATCCGGATCCGGCAGACTCGGAGGTGTTGCGTGAAACAAAATGCAGGGTATGGTGGACTTTATTCATGGCAGACCGCTGGAGTTCTATAGGTCGCAACCTCCGTCGCGCCATGCCAGACTTTGATCAGGAGACTCCCCTACCAATGGATGAAGATGTTTTTCATCACATGGATGTTGACCAAGGTAGTGAGACACCTCCTATGCGCCCACGTACACTGGGACTTTGGGCATACAATGTCATGCTTGCAAAACAGTTGGGGCCTATTCAAACCTTGAACAAACAGTGGGGTCAAGAAGATCTCTCCGAAGAATACGTCATGCAACGCGTTGCGGATCTAGCAGAAGGCCTACGGCTTTGGGAAGCGGGTCTCCCCAAGGAAAAGAAAGCGACAGAGGAGAACCTTAGGGCACACAGTGCCAAGGGCCTTGGAGGACCATTCCTCGCCATACACACAGGCTACCACCAGCATTTCGTGCTTCTGTTTTTCAGATTCCTAGATCTCAATCGGCCCCAGACACCAAAGTCAATCGAGTATGCCGAGCTTTGCAAGCATCACGCAAGTGCCATTAGTCATCTCGTCCAACTCTCTCGCCAAGTTCCCAATTGTGAATTGGTCTTTGGAGGAGTAGGCTACATGACAGTTGTCTCTTCTGCAGTACTGCTGCATACGCTCATATTTGGCCAACAAGATGACACGGCTGATATCCGAGCCAAGTTGGAGTCCAACTTTGAAGCCATCTTTGAGCTTCAAAGATACTGGCCTTCGATTCAAAACTCAGTTAGTAGAAGAAAAACCCCAATCTATCTTAGTGGTCAAGTTCTGACACAGATACAGATAAGACGTCTTCAACTATTCCAAAAGACTTGTACGGGACCCGGCGCAATGCAAACCTACAAGTTCGACAAGTGGATGGTGAGATTCTTGGTAGAACACCATCTGCCGCTGGATGAGCCTGAAGGGAACCTATCGACTGGTGAGGTGAAAGATAACATTATGTGAATTTAGGAAAGAAGCTAAATGTTAGATTCTAGGATGAAGGTTTGCGCTTATAATTACGTACACAGCGATGATTTTCAGGATTGTTTTATATAAGTATTTTCGTGGCGCTATTTTTGTTAAATTGGTCCTACTGGTAGCTCATAGGGGGGTGAGACGTGAGACGGCCTTTATATTCGCAAGCCGTACTTACAAAGTTCAAGTCATAGTAGACAATAGAAATTAGAAAGTGAATTTGCCTGTCACCGAATATTTATCGCATATTTATCAAGCAAGTTGAGGTTTGGGGGTCGAGCCTAATATGTCTCTGTATTGCGGAACGGCATGGAGCGCGTTCCGCCCATGATCCGCGTCTAAGCTCAGTCGGTGTATAACGCCAAGTCAAATATCTTTAATTACGGGCCCCAGGGTAGTATCGTGCCTTGATGTCCCCACAAGGACATATGAACCTAGTTCACGCAACTCCATGTGTGTGTGGGGTCGACGTCGGGATTCGCTTCTTACTCCGACAGTGGGAAAAGCGTCGGAAAACACTTCAAGACCGCAGCATCTGTGATTGTAGAGGTTAACGTCGGGATTTCTTTGTTTAGTCCGACAGTGGGAAAGCGTCGGGAAAGACTTCAAGACCGAAGCATCTGTAATTGTGGAACGACATGCGAGGATTTAGCCAGCCACAATGCGGTGAAGCTACGATGTCCTTGATAGCTTCTATTTCCTAGTTGGACCAGTTTCACACAGGATGACAGTACGTCCTTTCTTTAACCCCAGAAAATTCTTCAATCCTTGACAGAACTGTCTACAGATTAAAGTCCACACTGTGCATATAGGGTTGAGGCGTGCAAGGGGAAAAGACAGAACGAAGTGATAAGCAAACCTTCAAGGTGCCAGCCTGGTTTAAATGAGAAGGTAGCTTGAATTTGGAGTAGGAGAATTACCAGGCCGAAAGAAATATCGGCAATGGCAGGCCAGTCTCTTGTCCGCCAAGCCACGCGTGTATCAGTATCGACACCTTGCTAAGTAAGCCAAGGCATCTAGACAGGCATTCCGCCCTGAATGATATCAACCTGAAAAAGAACGGTTGACTAGAGTTGAAAGGACACGATTGTAAGAAATAACTTCATCTTAACAATTCTAAGAGTAAAGAATTATAAGCCACGTCATTGTGAAATCAAATAGTCTGTTCCTTCAGGCCCTCTCACCAAACCTTTGCATTTAACACTAGTTTCTTTATGCATAACGTTGACATGATCTCTTGTTAATAATCATCTCATATATACCCGTCCTAGATCATTCTACTTACGTTACGTCATTCTAGCTACTAGCTGGGGCAGCAACTCTCATGCGTATTTGTCGTTTAATATAAGTTCATGTCTGGTCGCCATTCATATGGCCGCCTATTGCTTGAAATCGACACCCTTGCCGAAGGTCTAAAGTGCGACCATATCTAGTGTATTAGGAGAAATCCACTTAAAAGAGACTATAAAGCCCATTTCATTATTAAACGACTTTAAACAATTCTTAAGTTTGGGTAGAGTAGCAGAGGTAAGTGACAAGGACGTTTTAATTTGTTAACAGATTAGAGATGCTATAACAGCGAATTGAGGCTCCTTAGAGAATGGATATCTTGCTAAATACACTATATACACAACTGAGAGAGAGATAAGTGAGATACGAAATAGAAACATTAATCCCTTAGAGTTAGGGTTCCACACAATCTTGTAACAGATTTAAGATTTCTTTGAGTTCAAGTCCTCTTTTCTTTCCCTTTAACAAACCAGGTCAGCGTATCAAAGATTACCTCATCTGCTTCTTCTTATACTACTGCATATAACACGACCTGTTCATCTACCGGTATGTCACATGTAAATAACTTGGAGACCTTAGTATATGCAGGACCGTTGCGAAACGTGTTTTGCCCCTTGTGGTTTTCGAAACATCTAGACCTTCTCAGAAGAGCTTAAAGGGTAAGTCGTCATAATAAAAAATAATGACACTCCGGTGCATACTGGTATTCTAGTGCATCTCGGAATTTACCGTTGCACTAACTTGCGCAGTATGGATATAATCCCTGTTCCGGCATGTCGCTTAGCCCATCACTCGCCTAAATTATCTAGATTGGACAGTTGAGAGTTCCACCTCTTGACATCTCCAAATTTCGTCAATATCGGCCAAGGCCAAGGGAAAAATAAACCTGGCAGCCTGTATCCGTATGGTTAAAGGAACGGTTATAATAAGATTAAGCGGGGAGTCATTGGCTAGCTCATTCATGATACGGATAGTTATCTCAAATATCTGACCCCCCTGTCCTAAAATAGCATCTTCAGCCCTGTTTATGTGGCATAGGACTTGTCACATGTCCTACCAATTAGCGGCTTCGGCTCACTCGTGTCCCGAGTCAAGGAACAGAAAGAGACTAGCAGCTTCTGATCAGCTTTTACGGCCTGAATTTTAAGGACAAAACAGGAAGTATTAACTCCCCGTCTTGATTAAACATTAAATAGCACTCTTTCCTACTCCATTATGTCAGGAGTCTGTTTTTCCCTTGACGATATCGGTTTTAAGATCTATAAGCTTTTATCCTAGCTGATTGGATATTGCGAAATTTATATTCCATCCTGCCCAGCTCAAGGTATGTGTTTATGTATAACACCTCATGCCCGGATCCTGAATCCCTTCAAGGCCAATCTTTCCATTCCTGAAACTTGGCCTGATACCACATTATCAAGAGAACTTTCCGAAACTTACATTCACCAGAACTAACGTCCCGAGATCAGACTTGTGTAAAGCGTATAGGAGCCACTATGGATCCCTCATGCAAATCTGTCAAAATCCGCTCTATATCGTCTTCACCAAACTCTACATTTTCAAAAGGGCCAAAGAAGGCTTGTAGAGCTTGTGAAAGGTGCACACGTATTAAGAAGAAATGCGACAAAGCGTTGCCCAGTTGTTCGCGCTGTAGGAGGTATGCAATAATCTGTCCAGCTGAAAGCTAATTTCAGCTCGCCTATTACTGTGACTGACTTTCCAGGCTTAGGGATACGTGCTGTTATGACTTTATATATACGCCCTCAGTCACTGTTGTTATAAAGCCTGAGAACCTTGCAAAATCTCCACCTGAGAGTATACACATGCAGGGCATGTTTAAGCCATTCCTCGACATTTCCAGCTCTATGATTTTGAGCCTACTTTCCTCACGCAATACCACCCGGAGTCACTCTATTAAACACTACTTGGAGACTATAAATCCCTACCTTACCATAGTTCATCCGGAACTTTTCGCCCTACGCACCAATAATACTGGGTTCGACTCTATTGCCGATCAAGAGCTTCACGACCCTGCTACTGCCCTTTTGGTTGTATGCATGCACCTCTTTTCTCACAAAGATGATTCAGCAAAATCAATGAGTATCAAAGGAGAAGAGGGTGTTGATATGCCAACCTATCGGGCTGCCAGGCAAATTCTAAGTATCCTGAGAACCCTTGATACCCCAAGTATCGAGCATATTCAGTGTTCTCTTTTGCTCGCATTCTACGAGTATAGCCACGAGGATCTTGGACGTGCCTATGTCAGCATTGGAGATGCTAATACTATGGCACTGATCCTACGCGTGGGCCCTGGAAAGTACCTTGAAGCTGAGCGGGAGGCCTATGTCCCTTACGAGGAAGAAGAACGTCGCTGCGTTTACTGGAGTCTCTTTGTGCTCGATCGTCTGATCCAAACGGATTATTCTCTTCTTCATATGCCGCATCAGATACCACCTCCAGTTGTATCTCCTCCCGCCGCCGATGACCTTTTACCGACAAACCACTTACTTTGGTACAATGAGGACCAGTCGCCCTACTACGTCACTCAGCGATATCCCGCAGAAACTGCGTTCTCGGTCCCTGTCGGGATCTTTCAGAGGAATTGCCAATGCGCCATGCTCTATACCCGAACATCTTCCCCTCAATACCATCCAGGTCGATCAGCCTATAAGTTGGACAGTCCTGCTGCTATCTCATTGTCCTCCAGACAATATCATTCGACCCTAAAGTGGTCCAGTTCTTTTTTCCCGTTACTGTTTGGGACTCATGTATCGACATGGGAACCTGATCGCGTAGAATTTCCCAGTCCATACGGCGATGGTATAATAACGCCCCAGAGTACAAGTGATATTACTGCATCTCTTTTATCATTTCAAAAAGACATTGACGACTTGGTGTTACAGAATGAGACGATGATGGAGACACACGTATTGCATTCGAGAGAATGAACCATGGTATTTAATCACCGTTTCAAATAGCTTTTAGTATATATAACATATCTATAGGTCCAGCATGGCCAGTAACAAAATAAAACATGCAGAAAAAGCTTACAGGAAGACTTATTACTGTACCACATGATGTAATAAGCTGACACGGTCGCATCTGATCTCACTTAGGTTACCTGCAACGATGGAGAGCCTCTCCTCTCTAACTAGCACTTCTTACTCACAGCCAGCCTAAAACGAATCGTCCAAGACAATATTACCGGTAAATTTGGAAAAGTCCCATATCACGTTCTATGCCATCTAGTCCATAGCATATCGTTAGTACGAAGACGCATTGCTGCCAAGCCCGATACTTGCCAGCGCATAATGCAGGCGTATATTATCATCCATTGATCTTCAACAAGACAAAAGTCCCTCGTATTTTTCCTCACAAACTGCAAAAGTCTATGCTGTATCAGCTAAGCGATAGCCACAGAAGAGGCGCAGCAGTAAGGAACAATCCCCCCCAAAAGCGATCAAAAGCTGCAATGCAGCTATTCACCACTGGGACAATTGCAGGCCAAAAAATGCCAACAAGGTTATGCAACGTCCGCTTCAACGATGGAGCTAAGCAATATTCGCTCTAGTCACGACAGGCTAAACCTGGAGGCGGGGAAAAAAAATAAAGGGTAGGGCTCTGCAGATGTCGGGTACAAGATGCACTGATTGGCTGATTCTCCGACGCCAGAAGAGGTCTAGTCCAAAGCAAGGTATGCAGATTATCTGATGCTTCTTCAGGTCACTCAAGGGTCTTGCCGGGGTTACCTTGGCTGATTGGCTCTTCCTCCGACGCCTAACACCACCCCCCGCAAGTAGAAGATGTAAGGATTTGTCACGGGCTGGGCTCAACAGGGTAGGTGAACGGGGAACGTTTCAGGCGGGATACGGTCTATTGCTACAGATAGGCACTGCAGGGAGGTCAGGCTCTATTTACAAGGCGTAGCTCAAAGAGCTACGTTCGGGAGCTATCTGGTCTGTAATGTAAAGTCTCTGTGATAATGCATTGTCATATGATCAGGATCCACCTGATATATCAGTTTAGGGTAACCAGATGAGGTCTTGTTATTCTTTTAATAGTAATTGTTAAAGGCAAATATATAACTATATATTATTATTTAACTAGCCAGATTGTTTTCTTTTTAGTATTATGTAAATGCCCTTAGCCCTAAGTTATTAATATATTGAAAGGTTGTCTCTCAGTCTGTGTAGCAAATATCAGTCAATTTCAACGTCCCTACAGATAGCTGATACTGACAGGACTGTCTCCCTTACAGAGGAGGAAGCTGACTGCTAGGGGAGGCAAAGCTGGATCAGGCTGGCACACAATTTACACTCAAGAGATTTATGATTCTCTATCGCCACGTTATGCTATGTCACAAGCTCTCTATTGTACCCGAGGACTATGCTCTGTTCATCAGGATACAGTCCTCTACCCTAGGTATTAAGAAGTACTCTTTGGATAATCCTATACTTACCTTTACATATAAAAAGAAGGAAGAAGGCCAAATTCGACATCCCGCATTTAACATCAATAGCATGCCGGTTCCCTTGAATTTATCGCCTACCGGCAGTCCAGTGTCACTCTTGGCTGGCAACATCTACCATCTTCAGGGCGAATTTACGCCCACTGAGTTGTTTATGTTGTCATCTAAGGCTGCAAAATCTAGCTTTGCACAAGGTATTCTATTGCCCATCAAGACGGCCAAGGTGATGGCAGTAGCCATCGACCACGTCAAGCGGGCTGCCACATTGTGTCAACTACACAAACTTACACCCGAACGGATTAGGGTGCGGAGTAGGACACCTGGTAGGAAGTAAAAAAAGGACCCAATAATATCCATCATATATTCGCTATCTATTGAAGACTTACTACACTTAAACCAGTACTGAAAGTTGAAGGAGGCGATTTATGCAAAGCCAGATAGCGGCGGTTTGCCACTTTTCTTTTCTTTGCTTTTTGATACTTGAGAACCAACGCTGGATGCTACCGCCGAACAGATATATGCTTGTATCGGTTTGGACAGATAAAGGGTGCTTGAAGCTCGCCAGACCAAGCATCCAAACCATCCGACCCCGGTCGTGATTAAGAAGCTGAGTGCGTTTGAGGAATTTGTGAACCTATGGAAGATCATGGCTCCCGACGAGCAGATCGGTCGTACTATAGGTAAAGAAGCTCAACCTTACATTTCCACATTATTCTAGATTGCTGCTTTGAGGTACATGTCCGACATTACTGAGGAAGTTGAAGCAGCCAAGGCGCTCCATGACAAGATAACACGTAGGTAACGAGCAGCAGCCGATCAGAGTCTTACTGATAGCCATCGACGTTATTGATTTTTTATATACTGCAGCAAAACTTTGTAACGGATCTGGGTATAGAAGACACTGCGGGCTTGTTTAGGCACTTCTTTATGGATGTTCAGATGGGGTCTCAACTCAAGACATGGCGAATCAAGCAAGCCATATCCGTGGTCTCACTGTTTCTTCATCAATGTCTCCTTGGGATGAAAGATGAAGGTAATAAAGTGAAGTATTGTGCCAGAACAGTGGGAATTGCGTCAACATTACAATATACGGGAAGCACACGTAAAGCTATTTATCTATCCTGAGAATTGGGTTGAGCCCTCGCCCCGGGACGTCAAGTCGCAATTGTTTGAAAAGTTCGGGGCAAGTCTGATGAAGAAGCATCTTAGTGTCGAGACGTTTGAGACACATGTGCACAGGCTCAACGAGATATCGAGTCTCGAGGTTCTCACATATGTCATTTACGTTCAAGACCACCTAAGGGCCGAGATATACCACTTCTTTGCTCGTACTCGTTCCGCGCCGCACAGCTTCTATTATGGCACCTTGAAAATTGCTCGGCAAGACACACCCAAGGGAATCTAGAGACGGCGGACCAAGACTGAAATCGATATTCCAACAGTAGAAACTGAACGGCAGGGTAAGCGTCTTGACATAACCGGCACACACCTGATTTCAGTCATAATCGGCCTGAGGCTTTACCTATTCATCCCCCACATCATCGCCAAGACATCGCCCCCAGGGACCGAAAAGCCGGCAGACTACAAGGAAGAGGCGTTTAGAGGTCTCGCTAAGATAAACTCCAGCTCGGCCAAGCCACAGAAGAGCTAGGAGATCACTATGGGGTGGACTGAGCTCGCCCATGGCAGCTGGTCACAGGCAGTGTCAAGGTAGTAGATTATCTTCCACCAATAAATGAGATGCGCTTCAAGCCCCAGTCTGACTCGGACGTGTCCAGTCCCAGGGCGAAGCTTCTCATTATCTGTTGGCCACCCCCAGTCGGTTGACCTAAGAAACGTGATCTGCTCAAGATCAAGCTCGGGGGTATCCAGTTTTGCGAAGATCAAATGGTTGTCTTGACCCAGGCAAAAGTGTTTGAACTGCACACCTCGATTGAGGTCTTCCAAAGCACTTTCCAACAGCTCATCATCACAGACCAGTCAGCTCAGGACATGAGAAAAGCTTTCGAAGACGACGTCGACGATGATATCGAAACAGTTCTCGGCCAAGTCATTGAAAGCCGTATCGCAAAAGAGGCCCACCGAGCCATCAAAGACGAGATCGACAAAAATGTCATTGAAGCTATCAAGGCTGGAGGGATCAGCAGACCACTTTGTTAAGAATATTACCCTTGCTATTAAATTCAGGTATGTTTGTTAGTTGAGGTTTTGTTGATTAAATAAAAAAGTGAGGGATTGAGGGATTTTTTTTTTTAAGACACATGCTTATCTGGAACATAAGCTTATCATGCACGTTACATGGTCTTACCCATGTTCCTCTATTAAGTCGCAATGGCCATGCCTAATTTTGTTTGCAAAAAGGCTGTATTTGTATTAGCTGCACTGACCGATTGCATGGCCGAGCTAGGTCAGGACCTTACTAAACCACTCGAGCTCGTCTTGCTAAAAATATACCTATCCACAATGTTTCTAGACCCAGCTTCGGCCGACTAGGCTTTGATTGTGGATCCCATCCCTTGACATATATATAATGAATCGCAAAGCCTCGCCCAATCGACGACTTTACCCTTCTCCATACCATTCTTGCCATGAACTCACTGTTCTTTGCGATATCCTGAGCTTCACGATATCTTGAGCAATACTTGCCCACTATGCTCTTCAAATCGAAGAAGGCGAACCTCTGGTTCTGCTGCCTCGTTGCTTGCACTTGTATGGCTGTACACGGTTATGATTCGTCTACTTTCAACGCAGCGCAGGGATCAGTTCATTTCATGAACTACTTTGGTAATCCCGTATGTTTCTTTCTTTCCAACACCACGGGTCGTTTAGTCCTTGACCTGAACTAATAAATGGCCCAGTCTCCATCTTCTATCGGCTCGGTCAATACCGCCATGGGTGTATGCGGTATCGTTGCAGGTAATCATCCATCATTCCGAGTCATCGGCTTGATGCTCATCTTCTTCGTCTTCCAGGTGTTTTCTTCTCGGGCCCAATTTCCGACCGATTCGGCCGCAAGTGGTCTATGTGGGCTGGTGCCGCATTTGTCATCATCTCGACCTTTGTTTCGACATTTACACCTCCTGCCATTGGTGGCTTCATCGCCGGTCGTGCCATCACCGGTCTTGGCCAGGGATTGATGATGCCGGCTGGACCAGTTTACATCAACGAATTAGCACCGGCCAACCTCCGGGGTACTATCATGAGTTTCTGGCAGCTCTTCTTCACCGTAGGATCTTTTGTCGCATATTGGATCAACTATGGGTGCTCCAAGAATGCCGAGAGCCTCGGAGAATGGGACTGGAAGATTGTTATGCTATTTCAAATCTTTTGCCCCATCGTTATCATATCAGGACTTTTCTTCTGTCCTGAGACTCCAAGATGGTATGCTATTGGGAACCCCACCGTCAGAGGCAGACAGGATGCTTTCTTGAATGCGATGCTCATCAAGCTACAGGTATATTCAGAATGAAAGATTCCAAGAGGCTCACAAAGTCCTCTTGGGAGTTCGCGACGACTCAGACCTTGTTGCCCAAGAGATGGAAGAGATACGACAAGCCATTGCGTTTGAGAAGCAACAGACAAACAGCACTTGGGCCCGATACAAGTTGCTGTGGACGGATAAATCCGTGAGAAGGCGCATACGTAAGTATTGTTGGCTACTGTTGATGCTCATCATCTGACTTGGCCAGTCCTCGCGGCTGGCATCAATATTGGACAACAGCTTTCCGGCAACGGCTCCCTCGCAACCTACTCTACCATCATTTACAAGAAAGTCTTTACTTCAAACAGCCAGATCCAGCTCATCAACGCTTTGGGTGGAACCTTTAACATTCTCTTCACTCTGAATGCCACTTGGATGACGGATTTCCTGGGACGAAGACCTCTCCTCCTCATTGGCGTTGCTGGTATGGCAGTCTGCATGTTTGCAGCCGCAGCCGTAGTCACCGAGACGCCGACTCTCGAGGATGGATCCAAGTCTTCGAGCGTGGGTATCGCCACCGTCTTCTTGATGTTCCTGTTTGCCCTGTTCTACAAGCCTTCTTGGGGTGCAACAGTGTGGATCTGGACTTCAGAGATTTTTTCCATGAACGTTCGTGCGCAAGCCGTCGCTATGACCACTCAGTGCCAGTCTATCGCAAGCATCATTCTCCGTAAGTATTTCTTTCTTTTTTCGCTTTACCCGACATGACAACTAACAAATATTACGGAACAAATATTCCCCATCTTTCTCACTGAGAAGGGATTGTAGGTTTACTCAATTCCTGTCTGAAATCTCAATGTACTAACCTTTTTGGTAGCTATGCCATGTATATGTTTGGTGCTATTAATGTGGTTCTCTTTGTCTTTGTTTGGTTCTGTATCCCAGAAACCAAGGGTGTGTCTCTGGAGCACATGGATGTACTGTTCGGTGGCATTGACCACGCGGATGGGGGAGCTCTCATGGTCACTGAGACAGGGGAAACTGTTAATAATGACAAGGCTTCCGTCCGTGTCACCGAGACCCCGGTGGTCCATCAGGCCAAGTCTGACAATGTAGTGTGAGCCAATCTTGTTAAATTTAAGGCACAGTATAGTAAGGGTAGGAGCAAAACCACCGGGAGACTTGAACGAGAAGCCATTTACAAGCCAGCCGTGTCCCAGAGGGCCAAGTGTCACAAAATGCCACACCCAACTCCTTTGCCGTAGTAATCAGACCACTGGTCTCGTGCAGTGTCTCGAAAGCAGAGTACTCGGCTTGAACGGCGTCAATCTTAGCAACTAAGACATGTCAGCGTGCTCCCTAGCGTGTGAGGTTGTAGACAGACGGACTCATATTTGCCTGGCGCATTATGCCGTATATTACTTTTAATATAACTTTAATACGGACTAGTTTACCCCTTAGGAACTACAACTGTCACAAGGGTACAATAGCAGGCCATTAGAGTATAGAACCAAGATCTACTTCTCAAGTGATCCATTTAACTAGTATGAGCATAAATTTCTTCTAAATAGACCCCTCCACATTTGCGTAATGGCATTGGGAAAACCCTGTGGGAAAACCAGTACCGAGGGATAGATTTATGAAACCAGACCCGCCACGATCTGCGATGTTGAGTGGCTAATGACTGGAGAAAGAATCCAAGAATTCATTGCCAAGCGAAGGAGCGATTGCCCCAAATCCACTTCAAGTCCAGCTAGACTGCGATTGGGGCGCAAACATTTAAGTTCTATAAATGTATCCTGTCAGCACATACGTTCAAGAGCGTGTCTGATTGCTCGGCCACTCACAAGGGTGTTTTTCCCACCCTTCTGCTCACAACAAGCCGCATTTCCTCCAGCGTTGACGCACTGAAGAGCGTTTATGACGTTTACCACTGTTGTTACGTTAGCGAGCGTTCAAATTTGCGGCAATTGTAGTCGAAATAGTCGCCTTACCGGAGCTGCAACTACTGACGACGACGTCACTGCAACACACAAACTTCGAGCCGGTGGGGCATTTGACAGCAGATACTGCCGTCGCAGTTGCCGCGAGGATGGCGAGGATATTCTGGTTGAAGAGCATCTTGGGATGTGAAGGCTGGGAAGGCTTTTAGCCCTGCTCTAAAAGACTTCCCGGTCTTCACACGTCAAGATGCTCTTCAACATGAATTTCTTCACTATCTGAATGGGGATGAGGCTCTGGGAGAGGGAAGAAGAGTGTCTGAAGAAAGGGGAGGCGGCTCTCTTTATAGACGTTTGGCCTCTAGTGATGCGTTTGAGTCCTGGGAAGTTCTGCATGATTTTCAGATTTTATCTGGGTGACGAAATACTGCTTTGAATCAGCTGCCACAGCGGCAAGTTTCTTTGACTCTCGCAGATATTGCGCTTTGACGGGAGAGTAGAAGTAATAAGTATGGGAGCTCTCCGTCTGCAAACTTGAGTAGTCAGCATGTGAATGCGCAAGCCGTCGGTGGAACGGAAGTTGCCGATTTTCATGCAAGTTTGCTTTAGACCACCTGGTACTAAAAGTTTGTGGGAACCAGCATGCTGGTGCCTGGTCCGGAGCCGTAACTCAAACGCGGAGGCTGGAGTGGGAACTCCTCTCCGTAGGGTAGCCGGCGAATCTCCTTACGCAGAAGGAGGCCAGTCGACTAAGCTCATCCCTGCAGCATCCATGTTGAGGGCATATAATTCCGGCGCCACAGTGGTTTGTTGAGCAAGTCCCGCTTCTCTCGCGTTTCACAACAACACAGACTTGAGCAGCGTCGAAAATTACCCGCTCAAGCCCTTCTATATTATAAGCCACTCGCGCAAGAGAGGCGGCTCCGCGGGCATTGGCCCAGAGGACCTGATCGACGCAGCCATCCAGGAGGGGCTCTCCGATGATAAATCAGAAATCGACAACACGCCTGTCTACATAGAGCTCGCCCGCACCACCAAGCCACAGTATACGAAGATGATGAGAGTGTAGTTTGCGTAAGTTGCCAGTGCGCTTTGACCTCAGGCTTCGCAGTAACCTTGTGGCCTTTCTCGTCCGAGATAGTGAATTGACCCTCAAGAATGATATTCATCTCATCAACTGCTACAGCACCAATAGGCTTGAATATATCATTTTCCGCCTTCATCCATCTTACACAGGACCCTCAAAAGTCGAATGGGACAAGGGGTAACTTGCCCAACATAACAATCATTACAACTAAAGGCATAATAGCTGGCGCCGCCTAAGTGGAGACGACGGGGTTCTGCCACGTTACGGAGCGAAAATTCAAGCTTCCTGTAGGCATGTGGCTCAAGGACTGGCGACTGAAAGAGATCGGGGTCTGCTTTAGAACGTTCGCGTTTTACTTAAATTTTGGTTAATTGCAGTACTATACTAGACCCCTCCGCATTCGCGTTGCGGCATTGGGAAAACCCAATGGGAAAACCAATGCCGAGGGAGAAACAGATTCAAGAAACCAGGGCCATGCCCAACGTAGAACGACCAACCATCGCCAAGCCAGAAACCTCATAGAAAGGAGTGGTTATATTCTCAAGTGCCCCAAAGGCTCACACAAGATAAAACCCAAGTAGCCCTCAGGTCAATTTCCCAACATCCTAACTGCTTGCCACTCCTCTCCAAGTCGACAAGATCCTAGTCGCGCATTATCCAATCACAATCGTATTACAGGTGAGAACGCCGACAAGCTGGTTTTCTGTATTACCATCTGGGAAACGGAAGTCTGCAAAGAAAAGAAAGAACTTACCGATTTCTCGCAGCAGCACCTCGTACCGGGTTTAGGGTTAGAGCAGCTGCCACCGCGAGCCTCAATATCAGATGGAGCGGCAATGGCAAGGACAGCCATAGTGAGGGCGGAGAGAGCAACAGAAGCCTTCATTTTGATTGTGACGCGGTTTGCTAAATTTTCTTGGAGGATTGGAGCTTGTGGAGGATGCTGTGGATGCTGTGGATGCTGGGGATGCTGGTGAACTGAAAGTTGGAGTCAAGGTGGGAGTCGAGGGGGGTTTATATAGACGAAGCCGAGTACGATAAATACAAGTTTATGTCCACCATGCAAGTGCTGGATTTATATCACATGCTGGCAGCTATGCAAATACGGCCATAAAAGCTCAATGTTACATGTGGCTTGGCAAGCTGAAAAACGTCTTGCAAGAGTTTAAGAATCTGGGAAAGATCTACATTCAGAACGCATCCTTGATCCTAAGTTTGGAGGACTAAAAAGGTTGACTCGAAAACTTGTTATCGTGGCTGGTGATAGTAAACAATACAACTATCCCATATCCATAAACTGCTCGGTAAACTCCGCCGACTTATCTATGCATGCCTTAGGTAGGCATCAGCCACTACAACATTGTTCCCACGCATATACCGGATATAAGAAAAGCCAACGCGGCAGAAGTCGCTGCTAATTACCAAGCAAGTTTCCCAACGTCGAACCTGTCCTCATAAAGCATCAGCGGCTCTATTCCCTTCGACCCCAAAAATCAAGGAGATCATTCTCGGCAACGTCATCATTAGCATTGACACCGTTCAGTATAATCTTGGATGACAGTTATTGGAGGCTTTTCTCTGGCAAGACTTGCTGTTACTCTTTAGGGCTCAAACGGTACTAGCGCAATTGAAAATCTTTCATAGCCAGCCGCTAATAGAAGATAATAACACTGAAAGCAGAAGTAATATTGAAAAGGATACTAAACTTATGTATAACCGAGAACCAATATTAGAAGGTAGGAATGGATATTACATTACGTAGAAAGACTACCCTCATTTATGGTGGCCTCAATAGGACCTAATACCTGGCAGTAAGGCATTGCTCTATGAATTTCATAACCAGAACCCCGATCGGCAGTTACCATTATAGCAACATAGGAGCCCCTAGCTACGTAGGTGGGTTGTATTAACAATCTTTAATGCAGCACCCAACAAACTCCCCTGTCCAGCATCTCCTGTGCCCCCCTTGTTCATCCGTTTTGGCGCGGGACCACTTGGATCATCGGCGACTAACGGCGGGACGGGCCAAGGAGAGATCAAGGATATACATTTAAATCCTCTTACGCCTCAATGATGGGATAATCGATCCCAGAAAACGCAATAATTATCGCTTCCTACAGCTCGCATGTGATGAAAGGCTGCAATCTCTACAAGCATAACGTAGCCCCATGTACCTGCAGCAGGTCCAGACTACCGGTATGTCATCTGATTCCCTGTAATTCAGATGATGGAACAACACGATTTTCTCTACGGAAAATGTGCCTTGGCATTACATTGACACCGCATACATACATACTGTTACTCAAAATAATAACTTTTGTCACCGCAGAGGTTTGCCCTTTGGAATTAGAGTGACTTAATCATTCCGGAGGTAAGGCTTCCCAGAGAAGCCAATAAGGAGCGTATTGTGGAGCCAGTTGCAATAACAATCCTATTTCAAGGCAGCCGGTAGGAACGAGTTTTCAATATCCCAGCCGAGATGCTAAACCAAATCTCAACGTTCAACTGATTGCTGTGGTTGGTTTGGAAAGTGCCGTTACCATGCAGATGGCTTGCTGGCGAATTCGTGTATGCACCCGGCCCGTCCTTCAGCGGCGGTACTTGGCGACCACCTCAGCCAGTGCCTGGCTACTGGCAGACTGTCCCGACGCTTCGATCTCTGTTCAACCACAGTTCTTATTTTACTTAGGGTGTAGAGCAGTAGACGGATTTTAGCCTATAATCCAAAATGAACCGAGCAAATATTGGAAGTGCCTAAAGTCTTGGAAGGAGTTGAAGAGCCACCTAAATGCAAGTCGCCAAAAAGGAATCAAGGAGCTGTAATACCGGGGCCGTGCCCGCGGATATGCGGCGGTAATATATCCAGCTCCACTTATATTGAATTACGCCATTGACAGGGCTCGATGTTTCGCCCCGGGAACGGGGAACCTGGGATAATTGCACGAACTCACAGGCATCGCCAGAGACACTAAAATCGAATACAAAGTGTCGTACTAAGCTTGCTAAAATAAATAAAGGATAGGTAAACGATAATGAGCTGCAGCAGTGTGTTGTTTGATAGGTATCTAAAGCGCGGTACTCGAGTTCAAAGCCACTTGTTTTAGGGGAGCATCAATGAACACTGGAATTCACCCCAGTTTATGTTTCCGCCCCATGAGATTATAACGGATAAAGTTTGCTTGCCCATAGATTATCGACTATATCTGTCAAGGCAATAACAGTGGAAGATGTAACCTAGCGAAGTCACGCGACAGGTTGCGCAGATCTTCAGGTACAACATCAATATATCTGAATACTTCGCCGAACTTGTCTTCGATCAGGCCCCTTGCAATGTTTTTACCCCTGAAATGCTAGCCAAGATGAAGTGCGACAAGGTCCCGGAATGCTTCGTCGGAGCATGGGGCTAGTGCTAAATTATCAACAATTCTTAGGCATGTCATCACCTGATCTAATGCTGCATGAACGTAGCACTCAACAATGTAACCCAAGCTTACCATTCCGCAATCCCGCGCTCACTGACACCCATTGTGTTCACAACGATTATCTGCTATTTTCCTTATCCTACTTCTGAGCTCCTTCGTATGCGAGGGGTTGTGTACTGACGGGGTATGGTAGTATCAGTTGGCGACAGACTAGGAATATTCAAAGGATATCTATTACTTAGACGTACGCTTATCAAATAGCCTTCAATAGCCAATATCAATTCTCGCTACACTTCAGCATCTATTCACCCCAATGCTCAGACCGCACCGTCATCATAGAATGAGCTGTTGAACTCAGATAGTGTTCCCTGAACGCTCTCCAAAGTACTGCCTCACCGCTTCTTCTCCCGTCTAGGGCTTTCTGCAGCTTTGTGAGGCATAAATGCTGGGATGATGACAAGCCGACGAAGAGGAGGCTTTGCACCCTGAGGTTTCGGGACATCGGCCGCCGCATGTCGGCACTTGCGAGAAATATGTGGCTGCATATCGCTGGACTACCGGAGCTTTATCTCCATTTAGTCCACTTGTAGGTAGCCACAGCACCTACAGCGTATATCCGTCTTCCCGCAGCCATTCAATTGAATCGTAGATATTATTCCATTAGTGTTGTCTGAACTGCAGTCTCTCTGTATAGATTCATAATTGTGTCGGCCCGACATGCAATGTTTCCACGCGTAATGAATCTGGTTGCCAATACCCCCATCTTACCACTGTTATCGGCCAAGCAAGGCTGCTTGGAGTCACAGAGCAAAAGCGGCTTCCACTTGAAGTAAAGACATTGGAGTGTGACGCCACTTACCACAGTCCAAGGCGTGGCTAACGTCCCGATTTGGCTTTGCTTGCAGTAGCTCCAGACTAACGCCTAGACGGCACCCTAATTTTGCCGTCTATTTCGATCGACAGTCACAATGCTTTTTTCAGTGGTCTGAAGGAGCCGCATTCCGTAAAATTGCGGGGATATCATGGCACTTGACAGCGGCAGAATAAGCTGCTTGTGTAGAGAAGTGGAGGAAACCTACTGCAAAGTCCAGATCGAGAGAAACGTCACAACATATTATTATGTAAAACTTCTTGTCATCATGTTCACTTAATAGCCACGGGAAAATCCGTCGTCTTAGGGACTTGAGTTGTTCGCTTTAAGCCTATATTTACAAGCTTCTGAGTTTCGCTCTGTCGCATACTTGAAGTTAGCCACCAGGAGGCATGAGACTCTTCTGCAGCTCAAGTGCCGAGTCTAGTTGGGGGAACGGAGCGGGAACGCACGGGCCGTTAGTTCTAGACAACCCAAGGCCAGCCACTATTACTTTGCCCACCGAACGCCAGAGGTAGGGTATGGACTTCTATAGAGGAGGGGCTAGGTACCGAAAAGATGATATTCAGGGGAAGTACGTCCGCCTTTCTCTGCACTCAAGGTAACTACTTTCAAGAAGCTTCAGTATGAGGAAATCTATTCCAATGGACCCAGCTGAGGTTTCAGTATTCGTATGTGCCCAGTGACGCTTAGTCGAACCCCCGTTGTTCCCCAGCTAAGATGCAGATTACAACTTCTAAGCTTGGAACATCTGGATATTTTCTTACAGAGGGTTCATTGGCTAACTCGAATTTTCCTGATCCAGTATGACCTTTGCTACTAACGGTGACTAGTAGACCCAAAGTCCGATGTCATGAATACCAGATCATGCGTACCTTGTTACTTCACTTCCAGAAGGTCTTGCCCATAATTGAAATTGTTACCAAGATCTCTGCATCTCCAAGTTGACCAAGCTCAGCAACGCCATGAGTTTTATATAGCACCAAAGAGTAATGCTTCACCTCGCTTCAACATCCTTTGTAACAGGCTGCTACTGTTTTGTAATTCCCTTTTCGATTTTCGCATTAGCTTACAGCGAAACAATAAACCCTGGCCCTTGATCCTTGCAACGTCCTATTAGATCTCCTTACAGTCTCAGCATTGTTTCTGATGAGGCGATCGGCATCTAACGAACGAATATATGAGCAGGAGGCCTGGATGTCGTCGTGATTAGTTTAGCGACAGCCCCGTGAGTGTCGAGGTTGTTGGGAACCCCAGGCATAGGGTAATCAATTGAGTGTAGTACCCCCAGTTGATTACACCAATGGATCCCAGGAACGCGGCAGAGGTGGCTCGACTATGTGTTTTGCGTTCGCTCGCGTGGTGGAAACACCTGGTTCAGAATTAACGTCGCTCCCTAATGAGAAGCATCTGTATTCCGCGATTCGCCGGTAACCCGCTATGGCAGCACAACAACAGTCGTCAGAATCACTTCTGGGAATTAGTGGCCAGCGCAAATCACTCAAGCAGCAGCTTGACGCTGCGCCCATCAAGACTGAAGCTGGAAGAACGACCATCGCCGACCTTCCAACTGTCCAGATCGGCTACAAGATATATATACCAGAAGAATACATTGCCAATAAGACTCGCAAAGGTCGAAGGAGCTGGATCTAAGCCCCTGGCTTCTTTCTTACAGAAGTCAGTACTGATTTACGGACGTTGCAGACCTACAGGGTATGATCGAAATGTAATAAACGAGGCAAGAGCTCATTATTCGTCGCCACAAATACAACTACAATTAAACACCTTCGAAGATAAATGATATCTATACGTGCCTGACCTTTATTACTTTTCCATTGACTTACAAGATGTAGGTCTCATATGATCACCGAGGCGGATGAAAATACGGATAAAGATTCGTATTTGTCTCGCGCTGACAGTCACCCACCGTCGAAGCGGCGTTGCTTGGAGTCTCCTACTGCAAGATCGAATGTCAATAAAGCGAAGGAGTTGGTGGTCGGCTGGATCGTTACCGTTAATCTGTCAATCACGACGCCATCGAATCCGTACTTGCGCCGAATGCTCGATTTACATGATGCATTATTAGCAAAGGAGGTACCGTGGAGTCGGTAGTCAGTGCGTGATACTATACGGAAATTATTCGAGGTAAAGAAGGGAGTAATTTTAAATTAATTGCAGAAAGCAGTCATAAGGATTAGCTTTAGCTTTAACCTATAGACTTTTCCAAACCGATATGCTTTTCTTGGCCTCTACGCCCACTATCTCGACGCCTCCTATCAAGTCCAATGGCGACTCCTGGCTCTGCAGTGTGTATGGGGATCTCATTCCGGAGACAACCAAGCAGCGATAATATATGATATCTTGGGCGAGTATGGGATACGAGATAGGACTGGCGCAGGTATCTGCGATAACGCCTCGTCCAATGATACATGCTTGATAAGCCTCTATCGTCAACTTTATCTGCAATGGCGGAAGATGATATTAGACATCATCGAACAAGATGCTTTGGGCACATTCTTAACCTTACAGCTCGAACCTTTCTCTGGTGAGAAGATCCTAACTCGCTTAAGCGAGAAGCCTTCACCGAGGCGGCTTTCCAAGTTAAAGAGCGTGAGCTTCAGCTCTGGCGGAAACGGGGAGCAGTGGGCAAGCTGCGTAACATTGTCCAGCCCGTCAGGGCTTCCCCGCAGCGGAGAGAGCTGATAAAATCTCTGGCTTGTAACCAGAACGACAAAGACGGCTAACTCTTCGAAGAGGAGCGAGC
Organism: Fusarium burgessii; assembly: GCA_002980515.1. Classification (NCBI taxonomy): domain Eukaryota; kingdom Fungi; phylum Ascomycota; class Sordariomycetes; order Hypocreales; family Nectriaceae; genus Fusarium; species Fusarium burgessii. The sequence continues at coordinate 3,599 of PVQA01000027.1, read as the reverse complement.
TGCCATCAACCTCAAGCTGATGCAAAATAATGAAATCAAGATGGAATTCAACCTTTCTGGTAATCCAGCATGCCATTCGAAAGCGAGAGCACATTGAACATTTCATTGCATATCTCGAAACGAAAAAGTTATAGCCCTAACAGCGGGTGCCTGTCCAAGATCAGCTCTCACCACAGGACTGGCTTCTGTTGGCGGAGATACAGAGTCTACTCAAACCGCTCCATGAGATCACCATAAGGTGCCAGGGCTAGGCCAAAGAAGGACGACACGGCGCCTTGTGGGGAGTAATGATTGGAATGGAGTATTTGCTCAATTTCTTCGAGGAACAAAACCTGATATTCTCGTCACCTGATAGTTGCATCAGTGAGCTGAGAAATTCTAGGGACTTGGCAACCAAAAGTACGACGCCCTAATTCGTCTACATCCTTATTGTCTCTCCCACTTTTACTAAAAGAGGAAACCCCTGTTGTCTAGTAAATAGTTAACAGAACTAAATAAAGTCAGCCCTACTACAATAATTGCTGCAAACATTGCGATGCAGTGTACATGTTCTGGTCTGTGTACGCTAACCGTCCCTCTATTATTCCTGGAATTGCGTTGTAATATATTCTTTTCGTTTGTGCAAGCTTTTATTGATAGAAACGTAAACACTATAAGTTATGTACTCTGAAAAGAATAGCAGTTGGTCACAAGGTGACGCAATCCTCCAATTTGCACGCCAGACCCCTCAATGGTGGCATGATGTGACCTGTGCCTCGTCACGGCTGGCCACCTCCAAAAACGATCAAGCTTTCAACCCCCTTGCAAGATCAGGCCGCAATCAGGCTAGAAGCTGAAATTGGATCCCTACAAAGGCGGCCCAGAGTTCTCAACCTGCATTACCCTTGACATCAATCGCAAGCTTCACAGTGTCATATCCATTTCTACCATGGATCCCGCTAGTATCATTGGCACCACATCCGCGGCTATTACTTTTGTTGAAACGATTGCCAAGATAGTTTCAATTGCTCGAAAAGTGCACGATAACGCGACTGGTGAACTCGACGAACACAAACGGCTGAGAGATGTTGCTTCCGCGTTGGAGCCTGGCATCGCCACTTTGATAGAGAAGCGCAAAAGCCAGACTCTACTTTCCCCTGAGGAGGAAAGCTTGTTGAAAGTTGCTCAGCAGTGTCAAGATGTTAGCAAAGGAATATTCCATCTCTTGGACAGATATAAAACTAGGCCAATATCCCAAATTGGCCACGAATCACCATTGTCGGCGAAAAGGACCACTGGTCGCTCATCTATCAAGAACACTATCAAGGTCACGTTACGCATACTATGGGACGAACCGGAAGCAGAGGGGTTAAGACAGGCATTCGATACGTGTACTAGGCAACTCAGCATTCACCTGATGTTGATTTTGAGGTGAGAAATTTGCAGTAAAAAGCAGCACGTTCACTAATGAGATATAGATCCGATATACTCGAAAAAGTTGACGTTATATTCGCCAAATACCGTGAAGAAAGCTCAGCCGATATGAAAAATATCCGCGATACTCTACAGACTACTCTTATAAACAATTCCAAAAAGTCCGATTATCTCATCAAGCAGATCAAATCTGTGAAAGTCAAACTTGATCAAGCGGTCGATAACCACCCCAGATGGGTTAAGCATATCAGCAAGCTTCAAAAACTCTTCAAAGCATCTCACCTAAAGATAGAAGAGATCAAATGCTATCAGGTTTTGAAGGCTATCGCCTTTCAGGATATTAAAATAAGGCATCATAAAATAAGAAAAGTCAAATTAGCAGAAGATACTTTTGAATGGATGGTCAAGGATGAAATGGTGCCTCCTTCACATTAGCATCTTAAACAATCATTCAGAAGCTGGCTTGAAAAAGGAGAAGGAATTTTTCACATTACTGGAAAACCAGGAAGTGGCAAATCGACAATGATGAATTTCCTTGCCAATCATCCAGAGACCAGATCACAGCTGGATAAGTGGGCACGCAATGGAAACGGCATCGTCATGGCTTCAATGTTTCTGTGGAACCTCGGATCAGCGGAGCAGAAGAATATGGACGGCATATACAGGACTCTGCTGTATACTATCCTGAGCGAACACAGAGAGCTCATTCCCCAGGTCTTTGAGGATCTTTGGAATGCATCGAGTGAGCCGTTGATGTCACAGCAGCATCTTGAAATGAGCCCAAACGAGATAAAGGTCGCCCTGCAAAAGCTAATTACAGACTCGACTCCAAGATATCAGTATTGCTTTTTTATTGATGGGCTGGATGAATTCTATGATGAAAACATGCCCATCTCTAGGTTAGCGAATCAGCTAGACCACTGGGCAAGCCATCAAGGGGTCAAGATCTGCGTTTCCAGTCGCGAGGAAGCACCCTGGACGACCTATTTTGTTAAATTTCCAAGGCTGAAACTTCATCTCACCACAGAACAAGACATCCGGAGAATGATTGACAAATATCTATCTGACGACCGCCACCTCAAAACTTTTGACCCTACTGAGAGTGAAAAGTTCATTCGCAGGTTCGTTAACATGGCTGATGGTGTTTTCATCTGGGTCAAGTTGGTTTTGCAGGAGCTGGAAGAAAAACTTAACTACGAAGCCTCCCTGGACGCCCTCTATCAAGTTCTTAATACTGTTCCGAAAAAGTTGGAAGAGTTTTACGACAGGATTCTGCTCAAGGTCTCACCGTGCGACAAACCAGAAGCTTGTGCGGTGTTTGATGTCCTTATTGAGACAGCAAAATGGAACTTTCCGCAACTATTTAACATTTATTATCATTCCCTCCTGGGGGACTTAACGTCAAATCCTGATTTTTATCAACAACCTTCGGATTATGTTGCTTTATGGGAGAACATAGCACCAGAAGCACAGGCTCGTGTCGACAATTTCCGAAAGCGGGTTCCCTTGCTTTTCCGTGGCATGGTAGAAGTGGTTCCTTGGGGACAGTTCCGCGGAAGCCCAGTATTGGACTGGTTAACATTCTCTCATCGATCAATATACGAATATCTAAGCACTAGGCCATGCCAGAAACCCTCTCGGTCTCGAGTTGACACCCAGATAATGATAGCCAAGTGCTTGATTGGACAAGTCAATTGTTACGGAATTTCTAGCGTTGATATGTCGATTGTGTTAGGACAATTACTGTCTGAAATTAAGCATACACACAACGACTCGATGCTACAGGTTCTGGGCTTGCTAGACGAAACGCTGCTTCGTCGTCAAAACAAAGAATTTGAAGACCTATTCCTGGATTTCCACAGCAGTCCAAACTACATACCTAGGGACAAGGAACAGATTCCCATGGTATTTTTTCACAGCTGTGAAAAAGGGTTCCTACCATATTTACATTGGGCGATACAAAATAGTCCGTACTGGCGAAACAATGAATGCTTTCGGGCTAGCGCTATTGCTGCTCTTTCATCGCCGGAAAATATCCTATACCAGTCACCAGTGGAGTCTTTGGAAATTATTCTAGGCGACGAATTTGGCCCCAACTTTTGGTATACCCATCCTTCATTTTCATGCTCTATATCAACATCGACTCGATTTCTATTCTACTTTATTGCAAGATCTGCTTATTATTC
>PVQA01000025.1:0-16223 GCA_002980515.1 Fusarium burgessii | reverse complement strand
CTATAGGGTAGGCTATTCTTACATATACAGTATGCTGTAACACTTGCTTGTTTGTAACACTTGCTTATTATATATATTAAGTTATTAAAATTATAGCTATTTTAGGCTTAATTTGAAATTTTAATGAATTTTTTAAAAACCAGATTTAAGGTGGAAATAAGACTGGGTCATTCGCTTATCAAACACGTTACAATGTAGGTTTTTAAAAATTTTAATTAAATTATTAAGCGAGATATAGAACTTAATACAGTGCGAAGATATTTTTCAAAATACTACCTATAACGTACATGATAAGCAAGTGTAACAAAAATCTTAACTTTCTAAATAGAAATCGCAATAAAAACATAACAAACTATCTAAGTATTTAAATCAATTACTATACTTCTCTCCAATAGTCTTAATAACTTCCTGATAGGTCCTTGCATTATGTCCAGTCTTCATCGCATCTTCCACAGCGTCTATCCCTCGGTCGCGCCAACCCTTCTCCACCACCATTTTTCGATAATTCGGCCACTACCTGCGTATCAACATCCATTTGATCAATTGCTTGCCTTCCTTCCTCTACTATCATTACCCATTGTTTCTGTAGCCTGGTTCCTTTTGCCCTCTGGCGCTGGCTTAGTATCTCATTTGACTGTCGAAGGTCATATCCCTCAGCCCTTAACAAGGCAACCTCATGCATAGTTGCCTTTATTGCTTTAGTATTCGACTTCATAGCTTCTATAACTGACTCTGGGGAGCTATTATGATGGCTTCTTATTCGCCTTTCAAGGTAATCAGACTTAAATTCTGCCTCGAGGACTGTCTTTGGGGTCCTTGAAGTCCAAGGTTGAGCCTGGCTAGCCTCCTGCTTAGCCGGCGTTGGAGTCTGTAGTTGCACATCAAGCTTCGAGACCACACTTTCCGGATCAAAAGGAACAAGCCTAGCACCCTTAAAGCCTCCCTTGATATTATTCTCTGTCATAGTGGCGTTAAATGCGGCATAGAAGGCCGGAAAGAACTCGGTCTTAGAAACGTGGGTTATAGAGCGTCTGATCAATTGCTCTATTTCTCGGCCTTAGGCCTTTTTCAGCGGCCCAAAGCACCCAACATCAAGAGGTTGAAGTAGGTGGGAAGAGTGAGGCGGCATACAGAGCGTGATAATATTGTTCTTCTCACAATATTGCTCAAAGTCTGCCGAGTGGTGGCTTTGGTGGCCATCGAGGAAGAAGACGATAGGACCCAACTGATCGGTCGGTTGTGCATCGATCAAAATGCTTTAGCCACTTAAGGCCTATCTCATTATCGGTCCAGCACTTTGGGGTCGTAGCAATAGCCCAATCGCCTGGGAGGTTACTTTCTCGGTACCAATTGGCGAGGTGATGTTGACCGGTAACCACGATGAACGGTTGGACCGCCCAGCCTTCTGCATTGACCGCTTGAATGACTGCAACCCATTCCCGATTTCCAGGCTGCACTGATTTCGGTTTTCCATGCCTTTCCGAGCTTGTAATAACCATACCGCTTTCAATCATACCCATTATAAAGCCAGTCTCATCAAAGTTATAAACATCGGCTGCATCGATACCATACTTCGCGAATGTCTTCTGTATATGCCTGAACCAGTTGCGGATAATAGTTGGATCTTTATATCTAACCCTCTTATAGTCATATCTCCGCTGAAAATGCATCTTAAGCTCTAATTGTCGCCTGACGAAGTTTAAAGCCCAACGCTTGCCAACTGGTGGCGCATTGTAGTCGGCAAGTAGTTGATTAGCCATTTCTTTAACACTACGGAGTCGCGAAGGAAATCCTCGCGAATCCAGATCGAGGATAAACTAAACTATAATCTGTTCCTCCAGATCAGATAGTTTCCGTGACTTCGGGATAGTATCATACGTAGAGAGAATGCCTTTACGTCGGCACCATAGCTTTACATGGCAAACTTGATAGATCTCTGCAGCTTGCCGGAGCTTTAATTTAAGGTTATTTCGAAGGGCCTGAAGGGCAAGAATAATATTAGCCTCTTCCTTTAATTGTGGCATATTAGATGGTTAAGAATTAATTGATTGAATGGGGAGGATGTAGTATGAGGGAGTTTTGTTACACTCGCTTATCATGTATGTTATAGGAGTTCTATAAATTTCTTGAAAAAAATAAAAAGAATATAGCTTAGTCATGGCTTAATAGCTATAGTATCTAAGTTTCAGCTTTTTTGAGCTTGAGTTGATTTGTAGAGAATTTTATAAAGAAATAATAATTTAAAGTACAAATACTGACAAATCAGCAAGTGCGACACTCACTTGTGTGCGGCGCTCGCTTATGGATTACGTTACCTAGGTTTCGATTTTGACCTATTTTAGAGCTAAATTAAAGCTCTCAGAATAGTTTAAAAAACTGCTTTTAAGGTGAAAATCATACTGTGCCGCATACTTATCTTATACGTTATATAATAATTCATTTTTAAAAGCCTGAGAAAGGTTATCTCTTTAACAGGCGGGCACGCGGCTCTATGTCAACATGCAAACGCTGCCGAAGACGCACCCGCTTGTGTCACTTAGGGTGAGGGAGACACAGAGCTATCTGTCGCCGCTGATGAAGTTAGCACTCGCCCACGATGGTGCAATAGAACGAATGGAAACGATCGAACCACATGCGCTACCACCGTGGCATAGGCACATGGTGATGGAATACGATTCAGACAAGGAGGCAGCGGCGGATGCAGGCACAGGCGATGACGTGACCGAGGCCAGCAGCATGCGACAAGTGTTCATCGCAACGAGCGCCTCTGCGAGAAACGGCACAGTAGGCATGGGCGGTGTCGTGCGCAACGCCGCTAGCGGAGGAGCGGATGACGTATCGGCAAAATACTGGGTCACTCTGGGCCTGAAAGACGAGCAGAACGCATACACAGCCTAGCTGGAAGCGATAGCAGTAGTCCTTAGGTGCATGCCTGATGGTCTCCGACATCGAGATGTGATCATTGCGACAAGAAATCGGTCAGCACTGCAAGCGATCGCGAAACCTCGACAGCAGTCAGGACAAGGCACCATCCGGGAGATCTACAGACACGCTGAACGATTGGACAAGGGTGGCAACACCATCAAGATGCGTTGGGTATCGTCCACGAATGACTTTTTCACATTGGGAGCAAAAGCAAAGGCCGAAGCACGAAAGGCAACAGATAGCGGATGTAAAGCAACGAAACCACCGCATCAGGCTCGATCGACCCGACTGAGAGTACTACTGGCACATCGCAGACGGCGCATGGTGCTACCAGAGAGCGTAGGCGGCTATTCGAAGCGGCTCGACAAGGCGCTGCCCGGCAAACACACGCATACACTATATGACGCCCTGAAGAGACGCGAATCTGAGATACTCGTGCAGTTACGAACGGGAATGGCACGGGTCAACAGGTACCTGCGCAGGATAGGCGCAGCAGAGACAGACATATGCGATTGCGGCCAGGAAGAAGAAACGGTGGACCATTTCCTCTTCCGATGTCCACGATGGGACGAGCAACGAGAACCCATGCGCAAAGTCGACCAAGCAATGATGGGCAATCTATCGTTCTTCCTGGGAGGCAAGGCAGCAGAGGACGGGCACAGGTGGAGCCCGAACTTAGGAGCAGTGCGAGCGGCGATCAAGTTTGCAATAAACACAGGACGTTTGGATGCTACACAGACATGAAAAACATACAAGATATACTAACAAACCAAACGATCTAATACAGCAAGAACTAGTATAGTACAGCATCTGGTAGACAGACCAGGCTTCAGCTGCTGGAAATAGGATGCTGAACACTTGGAGAAGTTGGCCTTCAAGCAGGCCTGTCGCAGGGACAAGCGAGGCTGGGGAAAGTGGCATGGGCAAGGTATAAGGACTGGTGAGGTTGAGGGTGTAAGGGGTAAAATGTGGGGAAAACAGCGTAGCGAGATACAACGTTGTGGGCCCTATGAGGCGTATCCTCCCGGGCGGAATAAATTCATTCATTCATTCAGTAACCCCAACTAACCCCAAGTCAAGATTCTGACCAATAAGCAACTCGATCCGACAGTAAGCGATATTGCAGTAATGCACGACCTGAATCATCTCATTTCTATGGACGATTTTGACAGAATCGTCTGCGAATAATTCCTAGGGTTTATCGATCAGCTCATCAGATATGACGAATCAGATATTTGGATAGCTGCTGCAGCTACATTCAGCGCAAAGGCCTCTCATCTGGCTTGGAGCAGCAGAGATAGATCAGATTACTCGAAGTTGCTAATTATCCAGTGTTCACATAACGACCAAGGAGGAAAGGCCGAGAATCTCAGTAGGACATATCAAACTCTCTCCCCTTTTCAACCCTGTTTTGAACAACCTTGGTGAATTGATATGGTGCGCTTTTGGTTTAGTTCGGGTGGCCTTTAGTTCGGACTTTCCCCAGCATAGATACGGCCGTCATAAGATAAAGCAAGATAAAGTAGTGAGATGCTTCTGGCTATGATGATTCTAGATGCTGCCCCTTAATGCCTACGACTCTGCTTAGGACATTTACCAACGCAGCCTCAAAGCAATTTCTTGCAAGGTCAAGTAATTTCGAATGGTAATTTATTTTAAACTTCTTGTGTAGGATAGTGTTGCACCGTTGCGTTGCTCTCCTGTGTCTGTGATTTGACTTCACAGTGACTCTAAAGCTTAGGCGAATCAAACTACGTTTAGATTTAAGGGCTATGTGTCTGCTACGATGTGATGCAATACAAATGTTAAAATAGGCAACTATAAGGGCATTATGGTATAATGCTGGGATTGTAGGAAACGAAAAACTGTGTTCTTCGTTAGAGTGCATGCGGCCAAAAGTCTACCTTGAGGAATCGCGTACTTAGACAAAGGGCATTGTAATATGGAGCACAGATTGGGAAAGAATCATTGACTTCTATTGTTAACTTGCATGCACCTGAAAGCTTGCCTACTTCGATGCATCGTGTGCATCCATAGTTTTCATAATGGGAGTCAGAGGTTTAATCATCCATTCTGCGCTAAAGTTCGCTGAAGATCGCAAAAGCATGTAGGATTTCGATATGATCGTTTGCGCTGACATATGGATAATAATGGAAATATCATGGTACGAACGTAAGTTCTTCATAGGTAGAGTTCACGCCACGGTAAAATCAGCCATATCAACAATTCGTTCATGTATAGGTATTTGATTTCACAATCATGTGACGTGTTTACAAAATGTATATGCAAGCCTCCCAGAATAAGCGCCTGTGTAAACTCAATACTTCCAGGCAGCAACTTCCATGGCTCTTATAAATACATACCCCTTTCTCCAACCTAGCCGATCATCTTGTCCACGCGCACACCCATCCGTCCTCAAGAAGGACTCATCTGGTCTCCTGTTCACAAGTCTCCCGACCTCATCGATATCCCTCCTCACATACACTCGTACCCCAGGCACGTATGCCTCCAATCCGAGATGGCTCATCTTCCGAACCTGGTCACACTTCCTTTCAAGATCGGCATCGAGATCGTCCGCTACTACTTTCGGCTAGATGGCGGCTATGTCTTTAGCAACGAGTCTGAGAAGCTCACTACGGCTAATGGTCAGCCCATCCATTTCTCATTGATGAACACATGCCATTCCATCGCAGATGACACAAAGAACCTACCCCTTGAACTCAACACCCTCTCCTTTTCAACTTTCTTTTCGCCAGAGTGGTCGGCTTGGGCTGGTCGCTTCGTATACCTATCGACGTTTATTTTTTATTTGAAATCACACGTTCTCTTTCGTCTTCGATCTCATATCACTCCTGAGATATACCATGCGATTGGACTGAAGTTTCCTCGGATTATGCCGATCCTCAGGGAAGCGATGGGAACTCCCAAATAAGATAATGGGCCATAATATATGAATTGGATCCGGCGTGGTGTCCTCCGGGGATGTGCACTCGCCTACCGAAGAAATCTTACCAAGTCGGATTACAGACACAGCGTTGTTCATGGCGCGTCGAGTCCTCGAGTTCTTATGTGGGGCGAAAACATGACTGAGTTTCGAGATGCCATTGCGTATGGTTTACGACTTGTCGCCGAACAACAAGGCCCAAAGGTCGCTCAATTGATGGAAAGGGCCTTACCAAAGTGGACGAGCTTTCGTGAACCTCATGAGCTCCCCGATCTATCTTTGGACCATGGGATATACCCTCCAAATCTACCCTGTCCAAGATAGGAGATTTCTTCGAGGACAGCGCGGAATGACAATCTCTTCAAAGTTGGCACAAGGAATATTCTCCCCACCGGGCTGAGGCTTATTCACCCGATCAGCAAAGAGGATATCGTGAGAAGTTCCGCTTCTCTGCAGCAGCTAATTTCATTCGGTTTCTCCGCCAGCTTTCTCTAGAGAAGAGACGGCATGTACGAAATGTGATGCTTTTTGGGGATCATTTCTCCGTCAGCACCCATCCACTCATTCCGAGGGTCTCATCCCATTCTGCAAAGAGAATCCCGAACTGATAATCCAGCGTCATCTTAAAATATGCCGACTGAGTCGTCAATTCTACTCGGGAGCGCTGGGTAATTCTATGTTCTTATCAGACATGGAGCCTAATTATGCCAGTGAACATCGTGTGGTGCTGGGCGCTTCGTTGGCCGTTGATATCAGATGGTGGCTTGCCGAGGCTGGCTCACTACCAGATGCCGGAATGCCGGCCAATTCATTTACACTTTTCCTGGATGGGGAGCCTGATATTCAATTTTTCTCCAATTTCTTCCACAATGTGGTTCTTCGAGATATTGCTTTGTGGCAAGCTCACCAGAGAATTTGTCAGCTCCGTCCTCATCAGCTCCAAGAGACCTTCGAACTGAATTATTGGCCTTGGTCTGACAATTGTCTCATAGCAATTAATCATCTGACGGCCCAACACGCAAGTACCCAGGTCCCTAGAGATGTCCCAATGATACGTTCGAACTGTAACTTTGGCCTAGAATGGAATGTTGACCAGATAGTGCAGGAGCGCCTGGACTAGAACAGCGACAACTGGATAATGGATTTGATTAGAAGGACACACCGAGAGGCATGGAATATGCCATCTTCGTTTGGAAATTGGCGTGAGATACACTGGAGAATTACGAGCGTGAGCCACCAGCTTCGAGCTACCAGGAGGAAGGCCAAGTCTAGAAGTAAGAGAACCCATCGTTCTTGCAGAAGGAGATAAGATCCAGGCAACGATTCTTGAGCATATGAGGAGGCTTGGGTGCTCACATCTGCAATTGTTATGGAATGTAAAGACAACAAGGTGAGAATGAACAGAAGAGGATCGGAAGGTAAGCAATTAAGATGGAAGAATGTGGATGGAGATTTTGGAGGTTGTTTTAGATGTTTATCTAGTATCCTAGACCGAAGGTAAGCTGGAACCGGCAAGTAGAGTAGTCTATCGTTTTGATACCACTCTGAATGAAATGATCGAACTGAATATCATGTCGAAATTTGCATCTATTCTAGAGGTCATCTACTCTACAGTTGCTATAGTTTTTAACATACTATCACTCTCGTATACATAAGTGCGTTTGCCAAAGTAGATAAAAGAAGCCTCATAGAGCCTTGCCAATAATATGTACAATTACCACAATCCCTGCTTGCTAGCCCCACCGAGAGACAAAATATTTGTAGCGCGGATGATCATCTGATAATAGAGTGTCATACTAGTGACTAGAATCTCCTCTCTAGCGGTAGGATCGTTGGCTTTAGGTCCCAAGAATTCCATATTTCCAATCTTGCTGATAGCCCAAGTGTTGGCAGAAAACTTTGCGACCGGAGTCTGTTGCTCGTCGAGACAGATAAAATCCCACGTCTTGAAACTGCTCGCACTGGTCCATGTCATGGCGACAGGGGTTCCATCTGGGCTGGTGGAATAGTTGTAGGATAAGTGGGTGTAGGATGTGGCGAAGCGCTTCAGCGCCTTGATGGTACCCTTTTGGCCGTGGAGCTCATACTCCGCGTGGATTGTGATGGTATGGAGTGTGCCCGTGCCGATGGTTTTTGAGCTGTCTTCGTATGGGTGAAAGATGAGATGAGGAGATTTGAAGGATTTATAATCGACGATGTACTTGGGTGTTGTTTGGTTGGTCTGGGGGTCTTTTTCTGAGACCAAGGCCTTGAATTTCTTCCATCGATAGTCCACTTCTAGAATGGAGCCTGGTGACGATTGTATGGTGTCCGCTCTGGGAAGCTGATCTTGTGAGAGACTTATTTTAAAGGGGTGGTTATATGCGAAACTCGATTCGGATGTAAGATCATTGGTGAGGCTTGAATATTGGCATCTTTTGAATTTTTTGATAAAACTTGGTCTATCTTAGGAACTTTAAGATGTTATATAAATCTTGGTTCTATGTGCGACAGCATTGCATGCTTGTCAGCACGACACTCTAAAAAGCAAGGATCTGCCGCAACTGGACCCTGAACTAACCATGTTTGGTGAGACCCAGCGCTCTCATCATCTCAAACGGCGGTAATTCGTCCATTGTCCAGGGCCAAGTCTCTTGACCCTTGCTTGGTACGAAGGTGTTGAACAGGCGCTGGGTGTCACGTGCAAGCAGGGATACTTTAAGATTACATACCGAAATGGTAAAACCTCTAAGGGGCAGAAGACAAGATGTATACCAGTCTGGATCAATGGACCGAATACACGTAATGTATGACACCTTGGCGTGTCATCGTTGTCGACCGTTTGATCTACTGATTTACGTTTCTGTGGCGTCTCGGGGTTCATTCTGGGAGCCGAATACCGTCGATTTTGTCCAGGGTCTGAGCTGGCAACTGATCGCTCGGGTGAGGGCAAACTGAAGGTGGTAATTACTATCCAGCTTTCGCCTTTTCGCTGACCTTTCGGTTTCAATCGCTGGGACTTTTGGCTGAGGGATTTCCTCGAGCCACTTTTCGACAAACTCAAAGACGTCAAGTCCCATGCCTGGCGGTAGTTTCGTTTGTCACTGAGGTTGTGATGCGACCTTGTGTTTGTTGGCGCCTGTGATATTTATCCGTGGATGTGTTGATGGAATAATAAAGACCGTGCGTGGGGTGAATTGGCTAGGAAACTGACTTGTGAGGGTTCGGGCTAAAGTTATGCCGGCCCGTCAGCGTGACGCCACCTCCTCAAGTATTACGCGCCGCGTTTCGCGCCTTTGGGCCAATCAAAGCCTTTAAATTCCTACTCCTCTTCAGGTGCGAAAAATGGGGTGCGTTTTCGTCCACCGAAGAGCAAATTTGACCACGGCACCACAGGCTCATCTTTATCTTGCCTTCCTGGGTACTTGGGTAGAGCCTAGAGACCGGCGCCCCGTGCTTTCCTTACCACCGTAGGTGCCCGTGCGTAAAGCAGGGGGGGTGCATTGACCGAGAAAAGGGTCAGTTGACAGGGAAAATAAAAAGTGACTTCTAAACCCAATAGTAATGAAGCCAAAAATGAAGTCACTCGCCTATTGGCATAGTCCCGGATAGCTGCACCGATGATGCCCACAGTATGTAATTACCCCCCACTGACACCACAACCGTCAACCTCCTCAACACCAAATAACATTACCGCATTCAGCCAAAACTCCATCAAACCTTGATCAATTCTCACGACGAGTATATCATTCGAAAGCCCAGAGCCTTCTTTCTGCAGTTCGAAGATGGGTTATTCCAGGCACCGGATCACCTAATATTTCGCAGTTCACACCTTATAACCTTGAGAAACGCACTATCGCGGCTGTTGAGCTATTCAAGGAAAGATTTTATCCTTCTCTTACTAAAGCAGCCCAAGCATGGAAGGTTCCTTATAAGAGACTATGGTCACGGCATAAGGGGAGTCATCCAGTTAGTCAGAATGGTGGAAATAACTGTCTCTTCTCTCAAGAACAAGAAAAAGCCATTCTTGCTTGGTGTTGGCGACGTGTTACTCAGGGACATCACATACAACAACGCACACTTCGTCAGTACGCCAATTCCATACTCAAAGCTATGGATCGTGAACCCAAAGTTTCAAGATTCTGGGCTCGTCGCTTCTTACGGCGTTATCATAAGACTTTTCATAGAAGGAAGTCATCAACATTATCAGCACAACGGAAAGCTATGTCAGACCGAGCAAATGTTGAAGAATGGTTCCAGAAATTCCATACTTTCATAGAGGATGAAGAGAATGATATCGACCTCGATAATATATGGAATATAGACGAGACTGGCTTCCAGATCGGTTATCTAAAGAACGGTATTTTCCTATGGACCTTTGGAGAAATCGACCACCCAGTCCTGACTGATGCACACGAGACAATAAGTGTCACAGTCGTTGAGTCTATATCTGCAAAATGACGGGTTATTCCCCCGTTTATTATTATGCCCGGCATACAGATTCCGTCCCGTTGGGTTGATAACCGCCTTGACGAAAATGCAACGATCGTCACAACACCAAAAGGTTATATCGACGATGTCACTGCACAGGACTTCTTCGACCACTTTGAGAAATACACAAGGCCTCAATCCCAACGAGGAAAACGGCTACTATTACTCGACGGTTGCGAGAGTCACTTCACCAAGGATATCTTCCAAAAAGCTGAAGTTACAGGCGTGATTCTATATCCCTTCCCTCCACATCTGACTCATATACTTCTACCGTTAGAGGTAGGCATATTCAGCGCCTATAAGCACTGGCATCAAGGGATCCTACAACGAGAGATTGCTGATGGGGCTATGGATTTCAATAAAGCTGATTTTATGTTCCATTTACAGGAGGTTCGCCGCAAAAGTACTAAGAAATCTACTATTATATCATCTTGGGCAAAAACCGGCATTCTTCCTTATAATCCCTCGGTCGTACTGAACCGTATGATCGATCCGTTATCATCACTTTCTCAAGAGGTAGCTGAGGACGACCTTCCCGGCTATATCTCTGAAGGGGACTCTTCTACCCACAGTAGTGACCTCAACTCCGAAACAGACGAGGAAAACGTCGACCAATCGCCTCGTGAGGTATATCAATCGGATCCTGAGGTCGAAGGGATTCGAATGATATCCTCCACGCCCCTATTAATCAACTGGAACGAAGTGAATACCCCCGAGCTGAAGATGCGACAGATCCGTCAGTATGAGCAATACATGGCCTTGCGAATCGAGTGCTCAGTGGCCTCGGGCACGCCCTTGACACCTTCTGTGTCACATGTTAACGAAAAGCTGCAGAAAGCACATACAACTCTCGCCATAAATGACATCACAGCGGCTCAGGAGATGCGCCGTCTCAAGGAGAAGAACCTTAAACGGTCTGCCCGTGATCAGGGGACTGTAATCTTGGCAAATTACGGCCCAATTGCAGTCTACGATGCCAGACTTCGCGTCGCCAAGGACTTACACAATCGACGAGCCAATCAGGCGGCAGAGGAGCTGCGTTTTCATAAGAAGGAAGTAAGGGACGAGGCTGCATATGCGTGCCGGTGGCTTTTGCAAGTCAGGAAGCTTCTCAGGGCAAGTCTTCGTGACATACGGGTTGCTGATATAGTCAGAAGTCAACCTACCTACTCACAAGTGGTGAAGTCATTCACAGCCGGTCAATTTCACTTAAAGACTCATCACCAAGAGTGTATCTCGTCAACAGCGTTACTGGGGACAAGATATTGCCTCCACCGCGAGATGCACTCGAAAATGAGGAAATCCAAGGAATTGGCCAGCCTTGCGAAGAAATCTGGCCAATCAGAAGTCCCCAAAGTTTTCAAATTCCGTTGGAACCCCCCTTTCCTTCTTCCATTTGACTATGACTTCAATATCTGTAAAGAAGCAGTGGATTTTATCATTGCTGACGAGGAAAAAAGGCGTGCATTACGGCAAAAGCTATGCCTTGAGATCGATGGAGTGGAAATAGATGAGGATAATGAAGAAAGTGATTCTGAAGAAGCATAATCGTTTGAAGATGAAGAAATTACAATTATGGATAGTATTATAGTCAGATAAGGCGAATTCGTTATGCTAAAGGATAAATAATTTACTTTCTCGCGATAGCATTTTAGTGTTTTTGCTGTATGCAACTGGAGTGAATAGTCCGGCCAAATCATGCAACTAAGCGTATGAAATAAGTGACTTCTTATTTTAGTGTAAATAGGTGGTGAAATTGAGGTACCCCAATTTTCCCTGTCAGCAGACCCTTTTCCCAGTCAATGAACCCCCCGTGCTTGGGCACGGAGCTTGCGGAGTGATACCACAAGCTAAGGGGGGCCGGTCTCTAGGCCCTACCCAAGTAGTGCTTCTACATCAACTGACTGACAACCATGCCAGGTAACGAGTATCCTACCCAAGCGAGGCCCTACAGCCAGCTCTCGTCGAACGAATTTGCCAAGCTTGATTAACTTGGCCTACACCTTGACTCGCCCCCAGCCTGCTATCATCTGTAAGCAATGAGGCTATGCCATACGGCAGACAAGGCGTGAACTTTTAATTGGCAATTGATAGGGACGCATCAAGAATTGATAGGGGCGCATTTGCCTTAGGGACGCTCCAGCTTTTATAACACCTGATTGGGGCAAACCTTCCAGACCCATAAGCACTTCCCCATGAAGGCGGTGAAGCCAGCTCTCTTAGCAAGCCTAGTTCTTCCCAGCCCAGACGCAACTAGGGTCAATTCTCTTGAAAACAGGTTGCGTAAAGGTGTCAACACGGTATTATTTACTATACAGAATCAGAACGATTCCGTTTAGAGCAGCTATCTGCGTTGTCTCTTACCGTGATTGAAGGAAGAAAATCCTCGTCGCTGTTCCACAGCTCCCATTGACTCCTCCGTCTCCAAATACTCGGTTGCGTCTTCCGTCCACTAGCACGTACTCCTGTCGTTCTAACTGGCTGCCTGTCTGATGCCGATTTGGGGTACTGGCTTGTCGACTGTGCCGCTGTCGTTTTCGGAAACTCGATTCGCAGCTAGGACTGGGGCTTCGAGCGCGACGTCTTGAATTGCAGCTAGAAGATGACTCTGACTGGAGCATGACGAGAGACCTAATAATTGATGGTGAGAGACTGATGTTGGATCATCCGCTCATTTAGGTTAAGGAGAGCCAAGCTCAGGTACTTCGGGAGAGTCGGCAGAATTCTGCTTGCACTAACAAAAAAGTGGGTGACGAATCAGAGGCTGCAAAACTGGAGCGTCCCTAAGGCAGATGCGTCCCTATCAATTGCCATATTTTTTGCGTCCTTCGTTGTTGAAACTACAGTAAACTCATTTCCCTCCATCTTAAACTCTATTGTCTCCATCACTACGGGGTGGATGATTGTATCTCCTTCATTTAGACAACAAAGGCGTCAAAGTGATCAGACGTGTCAAGGAAATGCTCAACACCATTGCGAAGAACCGCTAGACCATCCTCCTGAAGCCCACCACCAGGAATGTAAATCTTGTTACCCACTGCAACCGCACTTGTCCCATGTCGAGGCACGGCCATAGGGCACAGCTTCGACCACTTCTGCGTCTTAAGATCGAACGCCTCCACCTCGTTGAAGATACCGTTCTTAGCGTTTGGGTTAGCTTCGCCGCCGAAGGTGTAGAACTTGTTCTTGACAACCGCGCCGCAGAGACCGCCGCGCGGGACCGGCATGAGGGCTTTGCTCGTCTTCCAACCGGCGGTCACGCTGTTGAGATTGAGCATGAAGACTTGGCCGCGAACATTTTCCTTGTTGAACCACCGCCCGCCGATGACGTAAAAGGTGTTGCCGACGACAGCGCCGACGCCGTGCTGGCGACCTTCAGGGATTTCGGCGGCCTTGGCTGGGAGTCTCTGCCACTGCCCGGAGGTGGTGTTGAAGGCGGTGACGGTTGCGACAGAATCTTGGTTGTCTGGAATGAGGAAGGTCATTCCGCCAGCGACATAGATCATCTCGCCATGCACACCCATGATGGCACTGCCCCTCTCTGTGCCTATGGGCATTGGCTGCAGTTCGCTCCATGATTCCACCGCGGGATCGTATACGTACGACTCGCCGGATGGAATCCAGTCGGGGAAGGGCTGAGGAGGGTCCGTCGCATCGACGAGTCCTCCGAGCAGGTAGATCTTCCCTCCAACAACCGCAACGTTGGGGTGATTGACCTTGTATGGTGTCGGAGCCACAGCACGCCAGGTGTCAGATAGGATATCATACAGCTCCACCGAGTCGCTTGTCAGAAAGCCTGTAACATTGTCGCCATCCAAAATGGGGTGGACGCCGCCTATGACAGCGATGGTCCTGTCGTCGATGGCAACGGTGCTGTGTTCCTGGCGAGGACGAGGGAGTCGGGCCAGAGTTGTCCACTGCTTGGTATAGGCTTGGGGGGTAGCAGAGGAAGCTCCCAAGAGGCCTAGGAGAGCCAGGGACACAGAAGCTGGGGTAGGACGCATTTGAGGTTAAGATTATCTGATACTAGTAGTTCGTTTGGCTGTGAGGAAGAGTGGTTTGGAGTTATTACGATGCTTCATTCGGGGCAACGGGCACCTCTTATAGAGAACGACAGATAGTGTTCCCCATCATGCACTCTTCCATGGCATTCCCACTCTAGCGGCGGGCGTCTGAAACTACCGTAGCTTACGTCATTAGCTGCGTTATCGTCATGGCTAATCTCGTGTTGTAGCAAGTGAGGCCATCGATATAATAGAACACACAAGCCCAGCTGACAGAGTGTCACTTCCTCTAAGCCTCTTCATTGCGTCCTCTAGCGCAGACAACCAGAATCGCCCAGAATGATAATTACTATGGAGCGCACATGGGGTTAGCACTCGATTCATCCCTGCTAGAAGTATGTAGACTATAAAAGCAGATTAACCAGAACTTAATATTAACACTAAGAAATAGTAAGACAATAGTCATACGGTAATTAGAAGGAGGCAAGACGGCAAGCCACCTCAAAAGTCTATTAGATGAAAATCCTTCACATCCTTCCCAACCAATTAGGTTAACTAGCAGAAAGGTGCCAACTCTCGCATTCTAATATATCGAGATGCGAAGAAATAGCATTCATATCTCAATTACGGTTAAATATAACCCCTGACTCTAGATCTTCTATTTGCTAAAAGGTTCTTTTGTCAGTGGGCACATTCACCATGCCGTAGCCTTGTATCAGACAAACACTGTCACGGCAATCTCCGTTCAGCGTTAAAACTATCACCGGGCGCCAAACTCAATTTTAGCACGGCGGCAGTTAGCACGGCGGCAGGGTTCTAGAACGGGGATTCGGCACTTAAGCTTCTCACCGCCGTGACATGAATGGAGATGGAGAACAGGAGAAAACCGACTACCTACCTACTATACCAACCACCCGACCACATACCACACGGCGAAGGGTCGGTGATAACAAGCCTCCTGGTCTGTCATGACATAGTTTCCAGCGTTACGACATATATTGGCGATAAGCATCCGACCGTATAGTGCAACAGTCAGCATCGCAGAGGGACAGATTGGAACATCAGCGGCCTCACCTAAGTGCTAAGTGGGCTTGGCAGTTTCCTATTCTGAATCGTCTAGGAACCCTGGCTTCTTTACCTAACTTAACTTATCCACATTTTGTGTCGAGTAGGTAACGACAGAGAAACGAATCATAATTAACTTCAAGTACATTAGAAGTTACCAGATTTCTTCACCTGTTTTCGGCAGGCATCCCTGAACACAAAGGTCAACGTTTGAGACCATTTCCGGCTGGCTCGTGACTGAGGCGGAAGAAGCCGTAACAGTTTAAGGCCTGGCAAGCAAGTAGGACAGGAGGAGAATGATTGAAGGCTTAGCTATAAACTTAGTGCAAGGATTGGCGAAGAATGAAACGACGCCAAAGGGATGACTAAATTCAATATGAAAATGAAAAGTATCTCTTCGAGTGCCACTACCTTAGTTCTGCATCCGCTGTTTCGTTTGTGGACCATCATCATGGATTTCGGCTGATGAAAAGAGAGGAAGAGTTGTAACAAGGCAAAATACCGAACAGGCGAATAAAAAGCTAAGAGCTTGAGTCATCAAATGGAGTCACAAGACCGAGTTGCTTCGCATTTTAGCGCTTGTCAAAGCTCAGAATCTGAACGTCAGCACTAACTCGATTAGGAAGTGAGAGCGAACCAACATATGGCAGGCTATTGTCAGACATTACGTGTATTCGGTTCATTGATGTGAATTGGTGTATTCATGTTGTGTTCTGTTGAAATCTACCCCTTAGAGGTTTTACCATTTCGGTTGTAATCTTAAAGTATCCCTGCTTGCACGTGAGACCCCAGCACCTGTTCAACAGTTTTAGGTT
>PVQA01000024.1:0-101989 GCA_002980515.1 Fusarium burgessii | reverse complement strand
TGTGCACGTAACGGTCGCCATATTGGTCAACCCGGTTGGCTTCTAACACTACTAAAATCTCAGAGGAGAGGTTACGTGTTTGGAATAAAACATTTTAACAGAAGATGTAATTTGACTAATAGTGTTGACCCGAGTTATGCTCAAGACATCTATAAAGATGACATCCCTTCCCATTCAAAGATAAATATCAACATTCCAACCGCATTGACCTAGTATTCTTTTGAGTCATACCAAAAAGACAGTCAAAATGGTCAAGATTTCTATCGCCGGAGGCTCCAGTCGTATGTGATGACTCTTTTACTCCACTGTTACAAGTATTGACTGTCTTCAGAACTTGCCAGAGAAATCCTCGACAGGCTTGTCGCAACTGGCAAGCACGATATCGTCGCCCTTGTCCGCAAGGTATGCCTAAATGATTGCAAGCAAGAGACGCTTTCGAAGTCTATACTAATATCCGTAGGAACCCTCTGCCTTTCCTGAGCTACCAGGTGTTGCCTGGATTCAGACTGACTACAGCGACAAGTCTGAACTAGTCCAGTTGTTTCGCGGAGTTGAAACAGTGCTCTCCTTCATTGGAGTTCACTTGGACCTGGGAAATGAAACTCAGAAGCGAATTATTGACGCAGCTGTTGAAGCTGGCGTAAAGAGATTCGCGCCATCCGAATGGGCAACGTGAGTCTTGTAATAGATAATGGCTGTTTAGAAAGTCTTGTATTGGCTGACGATACCTCAGAGGATCCAAACTTGCGGACTGTCTCGACGTAATGACATGGTATAGCGGCAAGATCGAGATTAGAGAGTATCTCAAGAACTTGAACTCCGAGAAGAAGGTAGTAAAGACCAGATCGTTTCTCTGTTGCAGAGACTAACCAAGTTTATGATAGGTTCTCGAGTATACACTGTTCCAGCCTGGTGGTTTCATGGATTACTTTTGTCACCCATTCAAGACAACAAAGTACATCATTACCACCGTCGTGAATGTTGACTTTGTCAAAAAGCGTGCACTAGTTGTCGAGGGCACCCTTGACGATGAGATCACCTATACAAGTGTCGAAGATATTGCAAATGTTGTCACCAAGGCTATTGACTTTAACGGCGAATGGCCAGTGACTGGGGGCATCAGCGGTGATCGAATCACGATTCGCCAGCTCTTGAAGATTGGAGAAGAGCTACGAGGCAAGTCTGCAGATATCACGAGAAGATTGAAAAGAGTACTGACCTGTATCAGGTGAACCTTTCGTCATCGAATGGCTTAAGATGGAAGATCTTGCAGCCGGAGAATTAAAGACCGATAACTATCCTCGATTTCCATTCCCATCAGTTCCTCAAGATCAAGTTGAAGCTTTTTCAAAGATGGTGATTATTGGAACTCTGACTGCCTTTCATCGTGGAGCTTGGACAGTCTCGGATGAATGGAATCAGATATTCCCGGATTACAAGTTCATCAAGGTTGATGAGCTGTTGAAGTCAGCATGGCATGGCAAGAACTAAGCTTTGCTGAAATTGAGAGAGCTTATAAGAGATAGGATAGTTATAGTTAGAATTGAGTATAATTTAAAGATAACATAGAGTTGATAAAAGAAGTCGAATCGGTGACCAACTAGCGTATCTGCAAAGCCTGGAGGCAGCGGGAAAGGTGCCAGTGGCCGAAAGTCACTCAAGGAAATAACAATATAATTGGCACCACGCAGACTATACCATCATGTAAGGAGACTGATTACTAAACCAAGCCTCAGCCAAGTCTCATCAGCAAGGTGTGAGGTTTCAGTAGCTGACTCACAGCGCACGATTTTATCGAAAAGAATAAGTTCCAGCTTCGATTAGTCTCCACCCAGATCTCGATATCGTGTTCATTATTAAACCCAGGGAAACCGATAAAACTATTTATATCGATATCGTCCCCAGAATTTCCGGCCATGTTCTCTTTGCTGAGTTATTATTCTGGTCTGGTCTTTCAAACCCTTCAAGCCCTTCTTCTGTTGTCTTTACTCTTATTCCTTTCCCCTGCCAACAGCTTCACCCAGCATGTCCAACTATCCCAATTATTATCCACCTCCTGGTCCTCCGCCTGGAAACATGGCGCGCCAACCACAAGGATATCCTCCATATCATCAGGTACCTCCGCCTGGATACACGCAATCCATTTACCAGTCCACACCTGGGCCCTCTACCTTAGGACCGCCCAGCTACTACTCTCGCGTGGGCTTCACAAGGCTTCCCACCAAGTTTCACATCTGGAATGTAATGACCAGCGGCGGCACCAGCTGTCTCGAGCTTGGACCTCAACCAAGAGGTCCAGTTGCCTACTCTGCAAAAATGTTCTCCAGCAGCAGACTCAAAATCAAGGAGGGTCCATATGAATCTGCAAATTTACCCATCTGCACTATTGAGAGTCGTCATACCTTTAGTAGTAAGAGCATTATCACCTTCGATGGATTTCAAGCAAACTTCGTGGAGACGAGCATGTTCAGCGATGGCGCAACCTGGCCGTTTGATGTCGAGGTCAATGGTATCTCCCAGAGATGGCAGTGGAGGAAAAAGACATCCTATGATACCTCTACACTCAAAAAGATAATTAATGCCTTTTCTGAAGGTGAGCTTGGAGGCTGGGAACTTGTTCCAACGTCAGGCCAGGGCTGGCCTATGGCTACCTTTGAGCCATCTGGAGGGAATACATTTGAGGATAATGCAGCACTTGGCGTTTTCGAGTTCCACGGCCCGGCTGCTGTTGGCCAATTGGGTGATTTCTTTGCAAATGTATCTATTGCTATTCTGCTTCGCATCATATCGCAGCATTACATCAGCAAGATCGCAGCGTTGGCCGGCTCATAAGAGACCCGCAACCTTGAGATAGTGTACTCATGTAAGAGTCTCACGCTCTACCGATTGAGCTAACCGGGCCTCGTATCGAGGCTTATTTGCTCATAAGAGACACTGGCTCAAGAAGCATGGATATATTCCGCGATTCAGCTAAATCATCCTGTTGTTGAACATGAGCCCTTCATTGCGTTAATGAAGCTCAAGCAGGCGACGTTATATGCTAGTCCCTTTTGAGGACAACACAAGATAGCATTGTTCATCCGTGAAGCCTCAGCCTGATTTGATACATGTTAAAGGTACCGTGGGGGCTGGACACCGAGCGAATTAGAGTTGCATAGACTTCAGCTTGTCAACACCAAAAAGCAATATTGACCGGGGTGGATTTGCCCCCGCACGCTATCCCTTCTCTAACTGCTAAGGCTACTGAGTTGCAATCACTCGCGGATTGCTCTGTAAAGTCATTATTGATCGTCCAATATAGTTTTCCTGACAGAGCTATCGTGTACCAGCTCCATTATCAAAAATAATTAATCTTCACAGCTTGAGCTTTCACTTTCGGCTTCGTAAGCAGTGGGAACATCTTATCTCTCGGTTATGCGGGAGTTACCCAATCTGCCTCGACTACTACTTCATGGCTTGGGTGGCGTTCACAAGCAGCTGACCGCATGATGAAGGGCACCAAGACACTTGAAAATCAGCCTTGGGGCCTCCAGTTGTCAGCCATGGCTCATCCGCCAAACTCAGCTCTAGAACTACATTTATATTCCTCTTTTCATCGTACTTCATCCAGCGGCTTTGGTATAGACTTGGGTCTTTAATTTCTCATCATGCCACGGGAATACAATGACTCGGTCATTTCATTCAAGACAGACTCAGAGCCTGAAGATGAGAGCGAGATAGCAGTGCTTGAAGATTTCACTCAGTCGCACGTGGATATTGACTTCTCCGATGATGAGGGATCAACCTCTACCGCGATACAAGTTTCTTGGCGACAACCATCACAGACCCTGTAAGCCTTGAGTCGATATAAAGTTGAGTTGTGGCCCAGCTTTACTAAAATGCCTCAGCATCAGAAACCAGGCCCGAGAGCTCAAGATATCATCAGCTTGCCGTATATGCGACCAACCAGGACGACCAGAGGAGCTCATCTTCTGCAGTGGCTGCGGAACACCATGGCGACCGGCACATAAGAAATGTCTAGCAAAGTCTCGAGCACACACTCCTAGACGTGTGAGGCGTAGATCAAGTCTAGGTGATGAAGAATGCGATGAAGTGGATTACATCGACTACGTCTTCACTCGATATCTTCTCCGCCCGCCTTCACCGACTTCAAGACCAGAATTACACGCAAATGATGTAACCTGTTCATGGATTGGAGTTCCTGTATTTCAAAGTGTTGATCGGCCACAGATACATATTTGGAGTCGGCTTCAGGATCTGATACAAATGTCTCGCACGACCCGAAAGCGTCAATATCCTAATTTGATATCTTTTATCGGTGATACCGGGTCTGGGAAGAGTACCTTGATACGTACAATGATCAAGATGGTTCGACCTGAAACACCCAACGAGGAGTCTGTTCCAGTGCCTGGGTTGCCAGAAGATCGATTTGTATCGACGAGTAGTGATATTCACGCCTACGCCGACCCGCTTACGCTGTCAACTAGATCCCCATTGGTTTATGTTGGTATGTATTTCGATGAACTATACTACTATACTGAGTAACTAACAATGGTTATAGATTCGGAAGGCTTTGTTGGCTCCGATCGTCCTGTCTCGCAAGAAATAGTCACAGCATTATCCGAACCAGGATGGCTTCTCCAGTGCAAGTTTGGCACGAATGCTGCGGAACACCGAGTACAAATGGTCTATCAAGAGAGACAAGATAAGCTACTCAAGAAAGTGAACCAGTTCCTAGATGGGGCCGAGAGTCGAATCAATGTTGATTGGGGTCGCCTGGACTACCCAGATCCACGATCATCTGTGGTCCTAAGAACATCAAGCGGACGAAGACTGTGCCGTGTTCAGCACAACACCAGAAAACTTATCGTCAGCCATCTGTACCCTAGGGTACTCTATGGCTTCTCGGATGTTGTATGCTTTGTCACGACGAATGGAAGATCTTCCAACACATTCCTTGGCGAACTTATCGACTGGGCTCAAGAGTCGCATGACCGTATCCTGAACCAGAGAATGAAGCCTGCTCTGATCATTATCATCAACAAAGATGTAGAAACAGGCCTCTATACGAGCTCATCCTCCGACCCTACCGAGCAACTGCTTCGGAGCTTTCAGAACACTGAGCGTTTCGAGAACCTGCAAGCTCTTTGGGAGGAACGAGAGCATCCCATTACAAACACGGCTGACCTTCTGCGGTGTTACTACAGTGACTTCAAAGTCGTCCTCATCCCAGCCCTAACCCGGAAAAGCTCGCCGGCCGAGGCTGTTGGCGTCAATAAAAGCATCAAACAACTTTACGAGACGATTAGAACATCGGTTGCGAAAATCCGTACCGCGAAAATCCACAACGGTACTGAGTCAGACTTGGCGACACTCAATACTCACCTAAGCAGATCCTTGACAGTGCTTGGGCAAGACCTTCGCGCTGCACTAGATCTTCATGATATAGTCAAGGAGGATTCTCCTATTCCGACTGAGCTTAGTGATCATATGGCAGCAACTCTTCAGCAGATGTGCATAGCTCGCGGCCTCGATAAAACGGATGAGATTGGAGGCGAGCAAGCGCTTGTAGATATTTTCACTCCGTATATTGGCGCCTGTATCAGTGCGCAGACCAGCTGGATTGAAGACAACGGTATATTTACTTGTCGCTCCTCACATGGGTAGTGCTAATGACAACAGAGACGAGGAAGACCACTAGAGATAAACTGGTGACCGAAGCTCAACGTGGTCTCCAGAAATTTCGCTGGCGATACTGGCGATGTGAAGCCCTTGATCCTTCAGGCAGACGACGATGTCAAAACTATTGCAACGGACATGAAAAAGGACATCAGTTCAAGTCCGACTCCACTGACAGGATCTTCAACAACAGAGGAGACAAATCAAGTGATAGATGCTCTTGGCATCCAGACAAATTTGCACGACGACTTCGGGAAGAGATCGCGCGATCACAAAGGGGCGGCCAAGCCATAAAGAGGCTTACTTCATTGGCAAGAGTTATACGGCTTACAGAGCTACAGAGTCAAAGGACGTGCTTTACATGCCTATCGAATTGCCCTACCAACGTGCTTCCATGCCAGAGGTTTCAACATGGCATCTGCCAGACCTGTCTGGAACGATTTGCTCGACAGACGAATGGTGGTTCAATCTTGGTAATTGGTAGATGTCCACTTGGATGCGCTCTTAAGACTGGTACTTGGAGTATCAGAATCAAGCCAAAGGCTGCTGGACCTCGTGTATTATCGCTTGATGGGTAGGCTTCTCGAGTAGACATTGACTCCGTTGGCCAGCTAATGATTGTGAGCAGAGGAGGTGTACGAGGTATTGTGGAGCTTTACGTCTTAAGTCAGATTGAGCAGCAAGTTGGCTATGGAATCTCCATCCACGAGCTTTTCGACCTTGTTATCGGCACAAGTACAGGGGGCATTGTCGCATTAGGAGTATTCCACGAGCGATGGTCAACCCAAGATGCAATCGCAAGATTCCAAGCCTTGGCAAAGCAAGCATTCACTTTCAGGTTTGGTCTCGGAAACTCCTTCATCAAAACCATGGTGCAGCCATTTTACACATTTAGGTACACGAGTGACGGCATTGAGAACGCCTTGAAGGAGTCATTTGGCAGATCAAGATTCCTTTTTGGACCGTCTATGGATCTTAGGACTAACTTCGGAGCAACAACTGGCGGAAAGGACTGGGTCAAGGTAGGGGTTGTTTCTTGTCTTCAGGGTCGGACGCAGCCGACTCTTATTGCGAATTACTCGAGAAACCCAAGTAGAACCACAGATGAAGGTGAGCGAGCCCACAACCGCACTTAGCTTGGAGGACGTTAGTTGACCTAGCATCCCAGAAGACTATCTCTCTAGAGAGGATAAGCAGTTCAAAGACTTTAAGATATGGGAAGCGCAAGTTACCTCTTCAGCGGCAAAGCATGGATAACTAACTCTTTCTAGTGCGAGAGCAACATCAGCAGCACCAGTATTCTTTCAACCATTCGTTCACAGTAAGACAAAAAGGTCCTACGTGGATGGTGCTCTAGTCTACAACAACCCAGTCTCTCTAGCCTATTCTGAAGTCGACAAGATCTGGCCAGACACTCTTCCACCCGACATTATCCTCTCAATCGGCACTGGGGTGGTCGTGGAGCCCAAGTCCGGAAAGATGAAGAAAAAAAGAGACTCAAAGATAGAGAGTCTGAAGAAACTCATCCCTGGAGGCTATCGAAAACAGATCGAAGCAGGACTAGGCATTATACAAAGCTCTATGAACTGTCACGAAGCGTGGAGAGAGTTCAAAAGACTGTCGATCCCAGAGCCTCGACTTCGAGATAACTGTCATCGAATCAATGTCGGTCTAAGACAACGCGTTGAGATGGACGATGTCGAGAAGATGGAGATGCTTCTTGAAGATTGCGAGAAATACCTTTGTTATGATACCGAGATCATGTATTACAACAGAGATTACAGAACAGCCTTTCAACACCTCCAGACTGTATCGAAGAGGCTTCTAGCCTCATTATTTTACTATGTCGGCCCGCTTCAAGACACAATGAGGGGAGGGAAATACGAAGGAAGCATATTCTGCAGATTGGAGCCTGGATCAGCGTCTGCAAGAAACTTGCTGAGAGAACGCCTACGGTTCAGACTTGGTCAGATACCAGAAAACAGTACCAATCCTGTTTACTCCCGCATTCAGCATCATCACGATAGCACGGGCTTTAAACTCAAGGATCTATCAGCTCACGTAGTTTTTAAAATTGCAGATGGGACGTATGAGCGGTATATCGAGGTAAATGTGCCTCAGTGGGGAGAAATATGGGAGCCTATTTCGGGATTCTGAGGGCAAAGTATAGGTCAAAAGACGGGCCGAGTATATTACTTTACCAGTAGTTTCGTCTTTATTAGCCGTGAGCCTTACGTTTAACGGCCTGCAAGCGCACCAATATTTAACTTTTGTTGATTTCCACAAGCTTCGTGACCCTGGTAGACGTACCCAACGGACCTGAAGACTGCTGATGGTGACCTCATAGTTCAATGTATTATGCTTTTATTAAAAGTTATCGCTATTAGGCTATTTATCATGTTACATCAATCTGTATTCTGCCTGAAACTGTACCTTACTCCCCGCATCCCCGCAGCTCCCCGCGCGCAGCGATAATATCCAACAAGTTCAACTATGGCTAGACAATTGCCGATCGTTCCCATAATACCGTATTGCCTCATGTTGTAAACATCGGATCACTGCGTCATTGAGTTTTCATTTGCTCGGCTATGGTGAGCATATGCATGACTCCGCAGCGACCGCCGGTTAGAAAAAGCTTCATTAAGTAAAAAGGTGAAATAGCAAACTATAATAGAAAGTATAAAGGGCCGGAATGGAACCAAGATTCTTTGACCAAGACCAAGGTTGTTCCTCGACCTGATCAACACCATGTTGCTCAATCTTCAGGTCGCTGCAAGCGCTCTGTCGCTTTCTCTTCTCAATGGACTGGTTGCAGCTGCTACGCCTTATACCCTGCCTGACTGTACCAAAGGAC
Source organism: Fusarium burgessii (assembly GCA_002980515.1). Taxonomy (NCBI): domain Eukaryota; kingdom Fungi; phylum Ascomycota; class Sordariomycetes; order Hypocreales; family Nectriaceae; genus Fusarium; species Fusarium burgessii. Next base: position 93,456 of record PVQA01000024.1, on the reverse strand, counting down.
CTCTGAGCAAGAATGGAATATGCGATACCTCGGCATCCCCTGCTAAGCGAGCGGCCGCTTTGGTTGCTGCTATGACGCCCGAAGAGAAGGTGGGCAATCTAGTCAGGTTAGAGTCCTCCAGATGAACGTGTGAATGATGCATTCTGACCTCAAGTAGCAACTCGACTGGCGCACCCAGAATTGGCCTTCCGAGATACAACTGGTGGAACGAAGCCCTCCATGGACTAGCTGGTTCTCCAGGCGGCCGCTTCGCAGATACACCGCCATATAACGCCGCTACATCATTCCCCATGCCTCTTCTGATGGCAGCTGCATTTGATGATGAACTGATTCAAAGCATCGGCACCGTCGTCGGCACAGAAGCACGCGCTTTCACTAACGGCGGATGGCGCGGAATTGACTACTGGACCCCCAACGTCAATCCCTTCAAAGACCCACGATGGGGTCGTGGTTCCGAAACTCCTGGTGAAGATGCTCTTCATGTTAGTCGCTATGCGCGATATATCGTCAGAGGTCTCGAAGGCGACAAGGAGCAGCGACGTATTGTTGCAACTTGCAAGCATTACGCTGGAAACGACTTTGAAGACTGGGGCGGTTACACGCGTCATGACTTTGATGCTCGTATCACTCCTCAGGACTTGGCTGAGTACTACGTCAGACCTTTCCAAGAGTGTACTCGCGATGCCAAGGTCGGCTCCATCATGTGCGCTTACAACGCCGTGAATGGTATTCCTGCGTGCGCAAACTCGTATCTTCAGGAGACTATCCTCAGAGGTCACTGGAACTGGACACGGGATAACAACTGGATCACTAGTGATTGTGGCGCTATGCAGGATATCTGGCAGCATCACAATTATACCAAGACCAACGCCGAAGGTGCTCTTGTCGCCTTTGAGAATGGTATGGACTCCAGCTGTGAGTATACCACTACTAGAGACGTTTCCGATGCCTACAAGCAGGGTCTCTTGACTGAAAAGCTTATGGATCGTTCTTTGCGTCGTCTGTTTGAAGGTCTTGTTCATACTGGATTCTTTGACGGTGCCAAGTCGCCTTGGAGCTCACTCAGCTTTGACGATGTCAATACCAAGGATGCCCAGGCTTTAGCGCTCAAGTCTGCTGTAGAGGGAGCTGTTCTTTTGAAGAATGATGGGACCTTACCTCTCAAGCTCAAGAAGAAGGATAGTGTAGCTATGATCGGATTCTGGGCCAACGACACCACCAAGCTTCAGGGCGGCTATAGTGGACGTGCTCCTTTCCTTCATAGTCCACTGTACGCAGCTGAGAAGCTTGGTTTGAACGCCAATGTGGCTTGGGGTCCGACACTTCAGAACAGCTCGACTCATGACAACTGGACCACTAACGCTGTTGCTGCTGCCAAGAAGTCCGACTACATTCTCTACTTTGGCGGTCTTGACGCTTCAGCCGCTGGTGAGGATAGGGACCGCACAAATCTTGACTGGCCCGAGAGTCAATTGACCCTCCTCAAGAAGCTATCCGGTCTTGGCAAGCCTCTAGTCGTCATTCAACTTGGTGATCAAGTCGACGACACTGCTCTTCTAAAGGACAAGAAGATCAGCAGTATTCTGTGGGTAAACTACCCCGGTCAAGATGGTGGTACTGCAGTCATGGAACTGCTCACGGGTCGAAAGAGCCCTGCTGGTCGACTTCCAGTCACTCAATACCCTAGCAACTATACGGAGGCTATAGGTATGACCGACATGGACTTGAGACCTTCCAAGTCGAATCCTGGAAGGACTTATCGCTGGTACTCCACGCCTGTTCTACCCTACGGATTTGGACTTCACTACACGACATTCAAAGCCAAGTTCAAGTCCAACAAGCTGAACTTTGATATTCAAAAGCTTCTCAAGGGCTGCAATGCTCAATACTCCGACACTTGTTCCCTACCACCTATCCAAGTCAACGTCAAGAACACTGGCCGTATTACATCTGACTTTGTATCGCTTGTCTTCATCAAGAGTAAAGTTGGGCCGAAGCCATATCCGCTCAAGACCCTTGCAGCTTATGGTCGCTTGCATGATATTGCCCCGTCTTCTTCAAAGGATATCTCACTTCAGTGGACCTTGGATAACATTGCACGAAGAGGGGAGAATGGAGATCTGGTTGTGTACCCCGGGACTTACACTTTATTGCTGGATGAGCCGACGCAAGCTAAAATTGAAGTTACATTGACTGGTAAGAAGGCTACTTTGGACAAGTGGCCTCAGGACACCAAGTCCGGATGATATCTCTCAGGATACCATTGTACTCGAAAGAGAAGCATATTAGCATTAAAACTTAGCTTCGTTCTAGGAATCAAGTTCCTGTGGCTTTAGTTGAGCTACTGCTGAGTAGGTCAGGTGGTCCATTTCCGGGTTCATGGTTCACGCCGGTACCAGATTTCCGCACGCTATTATTTTAGGTGTGCTACTGTGCAAGCTCGTAAAATTGTGATTGTCTACAAGTCTGAGAAGAAAAATTATTTGACTGATCAATAACTGGTTTTTCATTTTGCCCTTTGTTGAAACTGTATCTTGCAGCAAAACTCAATCACACCTCAAGAGTTAAACGTAAAAGTATCTGCATTCTGCAGCGCCTTACCCATCTCATAGATTGTACAGTTAGCAGTATTTCCCAAACTCCGCTCTTTAAATCGGTCTGTAAAACTTGTATACTGGGCCGTTTTATTCTGTAGGTGTTTCTGTCAAGTGTCCTTTCGGGTACTCATGGTTCAAGCGGGAATGCTGCAACCCTCCAAAGGTTTGGTTAGACAAGCTTGGAAAGATCCAATGGTATAAGTCTCATGAATGAACGTGTAAGTTTAAATTATTTTTCTTGCTTTGCTTCTTGCAAGCTTTGAGGTGTCCACTAGCTGACATAACTTCAGGGTGGCCATTTTGCAGCATTGGAGCAACCAGAAGCCCTTTGGGGAGATGTCGAGGATATGATTAAGGAGTTTGGTCTCCTACCGCAGTGGAAATCAGAGAACGTGACTAGGTAGAAGCATTAGCTCTACTACTTTGGATGGGATACCAGTATTGGACTACCGGAATCGGCTAGTGAGGAGAGCTGGCGAGAGTATGGGTTATGAGCTATATTATTATTCCGGCTCTGGATTTAAGTCAAAAAGGAATATTACGCGCATTTATTAGTTTGTTGCTGTTATGAAATTAGTTGTGTATTGATTGATTGTACTGCTTAAATGGCCGACTCTCGTTTTTATGGCCACAGTAACAGATTCCTCTCCTTGTCTTTGGCGTTGATGAAGGTGTACTGTAAAGATGTTGTCAGTAAAATTGAGAGGGAGTCGAAGTTGTCCAGAACTGAAACATACCTCCATAAATCTAGGCATGCCGTATACCCTATCGCCGATCCAATTGTCCTCATTGCTCACCGGCCTCAAGCCCATTTCTTCCAACGATGACCACCACTTCAACCACGATCTAAGGTCATTTGGAATCGTGACACCATCTACTTCCTTGATATGAATTTCGACGAGCAACTGACCAAAAGGCAAAGTTGCATTGCCGTCCTTCCGCTGTTCTTTGACAAATTCAATCAGGGACGTCAACGCGTCATACTCTGCGCCTTCAATGTCCATCTTGATGAGATCAACGTATGAGTGACCATTCATCTTCATCACATCTTGTATCGAATAAACAGGGGGCTTGGCCTTTGTGTCTGATACCTTTCCAATCATTGCCTTCATGAACTTGGCACGCGGCCATATAAACTCAGGAAGTTGCCGCGCCCACTTATCAACGCTCCCATCGTAACCCCATATGCGAGCGTTCGTGCGCGTAAGTATCTCTGCTTCGAAAGAAGAGTCGTCACTAACGCCGAATGAGTATACGGTGAATTCTCTTCCCTTGTTTGAATCCACCGACGGACCAGGGCACTCCTTTTCATAGCGCGTCATGCCGCAAATCCATTTGCCACCATCGCTGATTGATCCAACTCGTTCAAGATCATGTGGACAGAAGAAGCTTGGACGAGCAAAGTCCCAGACATTGAATGGGTTCATATACCCGTCGGGAAACCTTTTCTCATACCCAGAAACCTGGGCCATCTCCTCGCGAGCCTTGATAGAGCGTTTCCATAACTTTTCGGCGTGAGCAAGCCTTGCGTTTAAATAAAGATCGTTGCTGAAAACATCTGCGTGATTTGGTAACGTCAAGGATGTTGAGAAATGAGGGGATATCCTTGTGTATAATAGAGTAAAAAGAAGTATTGTCGCGAAAAGAAAGCTGATTGTTACGAGCCTGTGAGATAAGGCCATCGTTGTGGATCGTTGCCTCACTGGAACCTGGCTAGATGTCAACGTCATAACCCTAGAAATGATACAGGGTAGTTGAAAGCGAGAAGGGGTTTACTTACGTTGCTGATACGAAAATTAGCTATACAGATGTGTAATGGGGCTTTCCTACAGCCAATTGAGGTAATTACCCCTTTTTGGAAGCTGTTTTTGCTGCACTTTAAATGGTATGATCCTTCAAAAGCAGACGTGGACTCGTTCTGATTAATAGGGTTAGTCCTTTCGCGTTGCGCTCGGATCAATTTGCCGGGACCGGGATAAACGGCCGTCCGAGGATTTATCCAGGTTAGTCTGCTCCCTCTGTAATGATTTGACACTCAACCCATAAACGTCATGTATAAAGGTAATCTTTGATCAGCTCGTTACTCGAGCTATTTTGACAATGATAGAGTAACCGTGTTTTGAGAAGTTGTCTGTCCTTTTCGCCTCAGGAGTCTGCACACTACCTACGTCAGTATCATTGCCCTTGACCCACAGACTCGATTCTAGACTGCCGGATTCCCGGAAGTGACTCGGTGGTTTACGGCGTAGACCAATAAGAACTAGATTTGGACGCAAGGGGCTCGGGATGAAACGTCAACGCGTCTGCACGGCCCTTGTCTACGTATTCCCACGACAACATTCGCAGGCTTTTCTCAATCTCAACCTTGTGTCAGCTGAGCTTCTAGACTTGAGCCCCAGACTCCCAACCAATCCCTCGACAATGTCAAATCAGCTATGGACTTCTATACCCTGACACTCATTATTCTCAGCGTGTTACTCACTTCAGCTTCCCATTGGCATCACAAACATGTCTCGTCAAAGCTGGCCCAATGCTCTATGGACGAGGCTTATCGTCTCGACATAATCGACGATGAGATTCATGATGTTGAACATGAATCAACTGGTGACAGATATTACAACTTTCGCAACAACTTCATCTTGGTTTACGGTCTGGTGATGGCTGCAGAATGGCTCCAGGTATGTCCGCGTAATAAGAGGACCAGCTAACAGAGCGATATCTAACTTCCACTGGTGCCTCGTAGGCGTCATATTTGTACGGCTGTTTAAAAAATACACACAAACTCTCAGAGCCTGCCATCGCCTCTCTCTTTGCCAGTGGTTTTGTTTCTGCTGGGATCAGCTCCATGTTCGTGCAATCCATTATGGATAAAAAAGGCAGAAAGTTCATGTGTAAATCCTATTGCATCATCTACTCGCTTTCGTGTCTGACTATGATCATCGGTACTGTCCCGTTGCTGTTCGTGGGAAGAGTAATGGGCGGAGTTTGCACTGCCTTGCTTTACTCAGCGTTCGAGAGTTGGATGGTCGCTGAGTACAACCGACAAGGATTCGGGGCTCGTGGGACTGCCTTGAGCACGATACACAGCATGATGGCCATTGTGAATGCGTTTGTAGCAGTGGGAAGTGGTATTACCGCCCAAGCAGTTGTGAACATGAGCGGTTCGCATTCTGCTCCTTTCTTACTCAGTATCGTCTGTCTGAGCTTAGCACTGGTGGTCATTTCTCGATCCTGGGTAAGTTTTGTTCTTTACATTTTGAAATAAAGCCATCTCTGCTAATATAATCACAGGTCGAGAATTTTGGATCGCGTGGCCAGTCCTCAGCAATCTATGGCACGTGGAAAGCCAGCATTATGTATCTTCTTGGTAAGTAAGTACTAGAATCATCTTTTTACTAAGCCTGACACATGCCTAGGAGATCCCAGTTTGGTCATTCTAACAATGACTTTGTGCTTCTTTGAGGGCTCTATATACATGATGCTTTACTCTTGGCCGCAGACCATCATGTCTGCTCGCACTCAAGCAAGGATATGGGGTAACCCCCAATTTGGCCTCATATTTGCCAATTTCACAGGTGCAATGGCCTTAGGGTCGTTCTTATACTCTTATATGGCACGGGAGGGCAACCCATTACAGATTTCATCCCGCACAGTCCAGCTAGCGTCATCTATATCGGCCTCAGCTCTGTTGTTGACCATCCTATTCCAAGACGAGATAGGCCGCTTCTGCGCGTTTTGCCTCTTCGGATTATGCGTTGGAATGTATTACCCCAGTATGGCATCTTTGCAGAGTCGTTTTGTGCAAGAAGAGCGACGAGGCCAAGTGTACGGGTTGATGAGGATCCCTCTTAATGTCTTTACAGTGCTATGTCTTACTACTGTTAGTGAAGGTATGTTCTAAAATACCCTCCCCCTTCTTGATATTTAAAGTTAACAATGGAAACTAGGAGACGAAAGCCGAGAGAACAGGTTTATAGTATGTAGTAGTCTTCTTTTATTTGGCGTTGTGTTGATGTCACGAGTTCTCAAGCAAAGCAGATCAGACTAAAAAGATGAGCTGTATTCAGAGTTCTTTGTATAAGAAACACATCACGACGCTTATAAAATGAATTCAGTCTACTATCAAACATGGGAAAACTTTTTGAATCATTTAATGCTACTTGATACAACTATGACTTGGCTAACATCCGTTCGAGAACCGACCATACTCGACTTGATCTGCTTTCATAACGGCATACTTGAAGATATTCAGCAATGTTCCTGAATCCTCCAACCCAACCGAGACCCTGATCTGAGCCGTTGAAAGCCCCATATCGCTCATGTCCAGCTCCTTGTCATGTCCGTAGATGAGATACGTGAACCCAAGGGCAATAGTTCTGTGAGCACCAAGGTGTGGTCCGTGATATGTGTAAAGGTTGTCGTAAAACGCGATAGCGCTCTCTTGCGACTTGAACTCAAGACTAAAGAGACAACCGTACCCTGGCGTGAAATCGGGCGTGGGTGTTCGCATGAAAAGGTCGTAGTTGCCATGTGCCTGAGAGTGAGGGGTAGTGGGATAATAAACATGTTTGATACTCGTCTGCTCGGTCTTTGAGCGCTTGTAAAGCCAGTCAGTGAGCATCTTTGCATTCCTGTTGACGATGGCGGCTCGGTAGAGGTAATCCTCACTGTTGTGTCGTAATGTTCTTGCATCTTCAATGTACAGGTCATTAACATACTCCCGATCAATAAGTTGCTTCAAATCGTCGTAGATTCTGCTCGAAGGATTGAGAACAATGCTGCCAGCCAGGACATCCGCATGGCCGCTGAACAGTTTACTCAAACTTGTGACTATAACATCGGCCACGGGGAGGACATCGACGTTACAGAACCCACCAACCGTGTCATCAACAATAAGAGTGAAGCCCAGCTCATCGGACAGCCGTCGAAGATGTGGCAGGTCCGGTGTGAACAGCAAAGGGTTGCTTGGACACTCGGTCCAAACCGACAAGACGGGACAGCCTCTGGCCTTTTCGTCCCTAAGGAACCGCTCAATCTCATCCATCTTACTACCAATAGGAAAGAATTGTAATCCGGGACCGTATTTCTTGAGAACATGACGGGTTTCGTAGAAGCAAACGCCCAGCATAACGCTCTTGCGCTCGCCGTTGCCTGCTAAACTTTGGAGATACTGATGGATGTTGTAGATTGCTGCCATACCTGACTGAAAGAGGTAAACATCCGAAGGCTGGACCTTCTTCTCCCTGACTGTAATGGGGGAGCGCTCGACAAGGTAAGCAATACGTTGACGTAGCACTTTGTGAGGCGTTGCATCCTGGTCGAGGACAGACGTAGTATCGATTTGAACCTCTCGAAGCCTTGGCAAGTTGGCTAGAACATGCTCTGCAAAACGGCTAGAGACGGCAACACCTGTATCAGACCACCAGGGCATGACTTGGAGCAGTTTCTCCAACGGAAACATGACAGAAAAGAGATAGAGTTTGTTTCCGTCTGCCGAAATGCTTTCAAAGGCTCGAATTGAAACTGACTGATGCTCCAGATTTTCCAAGCCATCTGTCCGGTTGGGACTAGTGATGTATTTGACGCATTGCTGTGCAACTTGTAGCCTTGGAAATACAAAGCATGTATGTTTCATGGGGTCTAGCCCGGATAACTTTATGACCTCCGCAACAAGCTACAGTGAAGAAAACCAGTTGTCAGTACGAGTTTCACCTCGTGCTGGAGACGGATAGTGAGACTCACCTGAGCACAATCTTTATGGGGTAAGATTCGGGGATAGATGCTAACGATCTTGGACAGATGTGCAGGATCTCGTTCGGCGAGTCGCACCAGAGCCTTCCATCCTGGAAAATGAGATGTTATAGCATGGCGAGGAGCAGGTGGTAAAGCATGAGACCAGGGTGTATCAATCTTGTCTGGTTTTGGTATATTTCCAAGTATGAAGTCGTAAGTGGTCATGGTTAGGGGTAAGGTTGTAGATGATGAGGCCAGACAAGGTGTGTTGGGATATGAGCATATGGTGACAGTTTTAGGTGACAGTTTTATCTCCCTGTTACTTAATGGACCATGTTTATAATTGATTGATAATAAAAGAAGATTATGCACTGTCAATTATGTGAGTGGCGGTCTTGAGATGTGTGGCAGAAGTCAGGCCGGGCGGGATAAGTTATCGGGGCATCATTAGCCGTTGATCACCACCGGGAGTCAAAGGCAGGCCTAGGTTTTGAACTGCCGATAAATGAGCCGATCTTCATTAAGAGTCCACTTTACGGGGCTAACCTTTGCCCGACAGCTTATTGCGAGCTATCCGATTAAACGTAAACATATTAACATCTCAGCGATAAGCTTCAAGGCCAGACTTATTACTTATGTGTCAACAACCAAACGGGATAACATTTGAATATGAGGGCAAAGATAGCTTTTCCGTAAATATAGTGTAGGAAACCATCTTCTTATATTTATATACCGACCAATAAACATCTGTTTGCACATTTGAATATGAATCACGGATACAAGGTCAACAAAAATACAGCCAAACTACCTACCAGGGTTCATCATGGCTAAAGAAATTACCGGTTCTACCTCGCGCCGAGAACGCTTCACGCTCTGTGTTTTCTGCGGTAGGCTTGCGGCATTCTCTTTAAACTCAAACTGACGTGATATAACAGGTGCTAGTGAAGGAGCATCACCGAAATACATAGAGGGTGCCACTGCACTAGCAGAAGCCATGAGTGCCAAATCCTGGTCCCTCGTCTACGGCGGTGGTACCCTCGGACTAATGGGCACCCTAGCCAAAAGTCTCGTCCGGCTCTCTGGCCCAGACTCTGTTCACGGTGTGATCCCCGAAGCTTTGATTCGAACCGAGAGGGGCGTGGTGAAGCCCAATGTTGCAGAATATGGAAACACTACTGTGGTGTATAGCATGCATGAACGAAAGGCCATTATGGCTCGCGAGGTAGATGCTTTCGTGGCATTGCCGGGAGGGTATGGAACTATGGAGGAGTTGTTTGAGGTAGCTACGTGGAACCAGCTTGGTATCCATGATCGTCCTGTTGTTTTGTTTAATATTGGTGGTTTCTTCGATCATCTTATTGCCTGGCTGGACAATTCTGTCAACGAGGGGTTTATTTCAAAAGGTACTGCCAACATCATTAGTGTTGCAAACACATCTGATGAGGTTGTTGAAAAGATCCAGCGGTATGAGTTGGTGGCTGGAAGACATCTCCTTAACTGGAACTCAAAGGATGCAACAAAGATTTCGGCTATCTAAGGACTAGCTGAGTGTAGTATAGATTAGACAATACAAGTAACTGATCTTACATTACGATTTGAGTCCATGGCTCATGAGTGTTACAGTCCCAGTTTCCCCGTCACCTTCAGTGTGGTCTCTCGTAGTCGGACCGTATGGAGTTGCCCTTTGAAGTAGCTATATAATACTCCGATTAAGCATCATTCCCAAGATTTACCGGGCAAGTCCCGTAGGGTAGCCACATAACTCTTCCCCGCGTATGTCTCCATCAAACCCCGGGGAATATTTGGTTGGACATATGGCCTTTCCTTTACCTTGATTCATAAGGATAAAGACTCGACTTCTTAGCTCAGAGCTCAACTTCAAGCTTCATAATTAACTCGATAGTCTTGTCTCTCAACTCCTTAACTTCACAATCATCAAACAATGGCCCCTCTCATCCCAATCATTGCCATCATCGGACCGACTGGCATCGGAAAAACACGTCTCAGTGTCGAAGTTGCATCCGCTATCAATGGCGAAGTCATTTCCGTCGATAGTATCCAAGTATATCGCGACTGTCCCATTATGGCAGCACAAGTTACCCAAGCCGAGATGAAAGGCATTCCTCACCATCTTGTCGATTACCTCGAGGTGGATGAAGAGCCTATCGACTTTGTTGCACAAGCTGTGCAAGCCGTCAAGTTGATCCACAGCCGAGGCCACATTCCAGTCATCTGTGGCGGGTCTACATCGCTGATGGAGCCGCTACTATTTCATCCCTTCATTCAGGAGCAGAACTTTCTCGCCATTGCCTTGAACTCTGATATATCAGCCATTCAAAGCCTCTGTGATGGACGAATCACAAGTATGGTGGAAGATGGACTTCTCGACGAGGTCAAGAAGCTTAGCGAGCTTGAGAAACGACACAATCTATATGAAAGCCCTTCTCGTACCGGAGCATGGAAGTCAATCGGCTACCCAGAGCTTCGCCCATGGTGTGATGCCAAGACTACTGAGGAATCGGAAAAGATTCTTGCGGATGGATTGAAATTGATGAAGCAAAATACACTAAAATATGCCAGCATGCAGCAAGAACTCATGTGGACTCGCCTCATTCCGGCAATGTCGAGAATGCGGAAAGGTTGCATGGTTCTCAATGTTGTTTCACGCCGAACTTTCTCTCGGGATGTAGAGATGCCGGCTCTTAGGGTTTGTAAGAAGTGGTTGATGGAATTGGAGCGGGAGAATGTTTTTGATTTATCACGGGAAAATTATGGACATGGGTGTATTGCAGTACAACCCATTGAGACTATTAATGTCCGGGCCACTGCAGATGGGATTGCGCCATAACTGCCTTTATTTTTGAGATTATTTCAATCAACACTTGCTCTGTTCCGTTCCATAACATTTATCTTATTGCGCAGTCTCTTCCTTGGAAAGCATTGACCTTCCGTAATGCTATAGCTCTCTTTGACTTTATTGCGGGAAGTTCATCCTATGGCTCAAATGGAAACATTTTCCAACGTCAGGGATACAAGTGAAGGCGCCATATAGCACAAATTGGCAATTGATGTATTCCGCTACAAAGAAGGGCACATATAACAGGTATTCCTGACATCGTGTATAGTATAGAGACAATGTTGTATCAACCCTATTCGATAAGACCCAGTTTCATGTAGCTCCTTGGATCACAGACAAAGATGCACTCCATCTAGTTCCTTTTTCAATATTGGTAGCAAGAACAGTATTGGAAAGCGTAATTTCTAGATATCCAAAGTTCAAGAGTAATCTCAGTCTGCGACCGCTTGCTTGCGCTCTTAGCTTTTATGCCGGTTAACCAAGACATCATCTTTGTCATCAACAGCAAACGCCATAGTCTTCTTGATCTCCCATTCCGCAGCTGTCAAGTCAGCAGCATCCCCATCGTCCCCTTCACCAATCAGTCTTCTCATGCTCGCACTCTTTTCAGGTCTCATAAAGTAAGCCATGCTGTATCGATCAACAAACCGCTGCTCCCCGGGTGAGTACGTTACGCGGTGAGTATTGCTCCGAAGCAGTCCGCCAGTCCACTGTACCATAGCGTCACCAAGGTTGATGATCAGCTTGCGTGGTTGTGGACGAACCCAAAGCCACGCGTCGGGATCAGTTGTTGCCTTGCCAGGCTCCAAGACCTGTAGACCGCCAAGGACATTGGCAAGAACTGTAATTGCACCAATATCTGTGTGATGACGCAGAGCAGTGCGAAGGTCCTGTTCTTCGGTACTCGCCTCGAACTTCAAAAGGCGAACTAGAGAGAGAGAAGATTCAGTGGGACGGTTTAGCAATGCGAAAGTGTTAGCTGGCAGCCCAAGTTGTACGGCAAGAGCTGTGTGAATCATTGCAGCTATCTCCTGGCAGTGCTTTTGGAAAGATTTAAACAGAGCGAGATGGGTATGAACAATTGGAGGAAGAGGAGGAAGAGGTCCAACTCCAGTCAGGCCGTCTTGGCCAAGATTGAACCATTCAAAGCGGTCAGGCTCGTTGGTCTCGGTCTTCCCAACGCCACGTATTTTAAATCTGCAATTGTTAGCTAAAACTTGACTAATAATGAGCAAGAGACTAGAAATGAGACTCACCCCTCGAAGCTCCGAGGAACATCAACATGATATTTCTTCTTGACATCCAGCGGCAAGCCCATAACATCTTTGCTCACATCGCCCATGAGTTTGTCGATTTCTGTGACCAACAAGTCACCCTGCATGTCTCCATTTAGGTCAAGGTGGAAGAAGCCCAGCGTCTGGCACGCTTCCAAAAGGGCTCGAGCTGTAGTCACATCGCCCGACCGAAGTGCAGCAAGGGAGATGCTAGTAATGGATGCGATGGGAATATCATCTGGGAAGGGAGGAATATTCTCGAAAAGCTTTTCAGAGGCCATTATATCTACAAGATAATACGTGGTGAATCAGGAACGGATGGTTTGTGCTATGTGTAGTGACATAGGGCAGTAGATGCTATTAATATGGAAGCCAAGCTGTTATATTACGCAAATATATTCTTCATAAGTCGGGAAATATTCTGACTTGAATGTGGCATGATGTGGTATGATATGGCATGATTTATTGTTCATCTTGATAGTCAAAATTATTTTCACTTGTTGCTAATCTTGTGGGAAATTTCTGTCGGGTTTTCATTTACCTTGACGATGTTCCGGTGTTTCACTGACTAAACCCCGCTTACATCGACGGCTATACTATTACTCCGTATCGATTATCAGCATGTAAATAAAGACCAACACATTAACGCGGCACAAGCTGCTATATACGCCACAAGATCTAGAAGTAGTTCCACTCGATCGATACCTCAAAGCAACTTTACTATTCATGTTCCTTGACCGTCAAGAGCCATGTCTGAAACGCCTCCAGTAGCGCCTGTGAGCCTCTCACACCATTTTTCGAAGGCTTCAACGTCAAGAAGGCCGAATCCTTTGAAGGAGTATTACAAGTATCTCTTTACCCCGGGCATGTGCAATTTCTCCGGAGGTATGGTGCAGAAAGATCGCCATGTATGGCTTAATGGATAGCTAAAGTTTCTTCACAGGCTTGCCACATACCGACATTTTCCCCTTCGACGCTTTAGATCTCTTGGTATCGCGTCCAGAAAAGTTCTCTATCTCAGAAACCGACGACTTGAAGTCCCAAACTGTTCAAGACCCAAGTGTACATTCTCAAATTCCGCGACGGCCTAAAGACGGAAATGCCACTCGTCAGATCAACTTGAGCTCCGCACTTCAATACGGCAGCGCTCAAGGGTATCCGCCCTTATACACGCGGCTGAAAAAGCTAGTGCACGAGGTACATCATCCAAACATACCCTACCAAGGTGGCGCCGATATCATTCTAGACAGTGGCTCTTCAGATGGGCTTTCCAAAGTATTTGACCTGCTATTCAATCCTTGGGACCAAGAGTTGGATGATGTGCAAAACCGGCAAGGATTGTTGGTGGAAGATTTCGTATACGGACCTCCACTCAACCAGGTCAGACCCAAAAATCTGAATATCGTCTCCATTTCTATGGATCATGAGGGTCTCTTGGCCTATGGAGAAGGCAGTCTTTCGGATGTTTTGCAAAACTGGGACCCTGCCAAGGGAAAAAGACCGCATGTCTTGTACACTATCCCGTGAGTGGCCTTTACCAACTACCTGGTCCACGACGAAACTAACGCATCTGCCGCCAAAGCACAGGCCAAAACCCTACTTCAGGCGTACTATCCTTTGCACGAAGAAAGGAAATCTACGATATCTGCTCACGCTTTGATGTTATGATTGTGGAAGATGATCCGTACTGGAATCTTTACTACCCATCAGCTCGGATCATTTCTTCGAGATATCGTGGATCTTCGCCTTTGTCAAATTTCCCTGAAGATCCTTCTCACAACTACTGTACGGAATCTCTGAAGGGGCGGTCGACTGGGTACGAATTTCTCGACCAGCTGATACCAAGCTTTTTGAGCCTTGATAGAGATGGCCGAGTGATCAGACTAGATTCCTTCTCAAAATCTATTGCCCCAGGCTGCCGACTGGGGTGGATCACTGCTCAGCCAGCCGTGTGCGAGCAACTATTCAAGATCACTGATGACACTACCCAACAGCCTTCCGGATTTGCACAAGCTATAATTGCACAAATCATTGGAGAGCCTGATAGTAACAAGGAATCCCTTTGGGGTCCAGATGGCTGGGTTCGCTGGCTTCAAGGTCTTCGATATATCTACCAACGCCGAATGGAGAAGATGGCGACCGTTCTCGAGGAGAATAAACTCTCCGGATCTGGGGCAGACAAGGTCAAAATGTTTGACTTTCAATGGCCCATGGGTGGTATGTTTCTGTGGGTCGAGATCAACATCTCTACCCACAGTCTTGCGTCTCAGGTTGGACCGAGGCGGCTCATGCGAGCTTTGTGGGTTCACTGCACGAGACATCCCTACCTGATCTTGACCGTTCCTGGGCAAGACTTTGCGGCTACCGACGCGGTAAAGGCGAGCAGGGGATTCTTGTTCTTCCGATTTTGTTTTGCGGCCGTAGAGGAGGATTTTTTACAAGAAAAGGCAAAATCATTCACCGATGCTTGTCGGCACTTTTGGGTGATTGGGACTGTTGAGGAGATCGACAAGATTTTACAGAGTGACAGAATATGATAAGCCGGGAATGTTTGTAATGAGTCATCAACGATTGAATCCATTGTTCAATCTCCATATCCCGTCTGATTTCTTACAATTAGTATGTCTATTGAGTATCAAGACATTCACCGAGTCTTGCTGCATTATATCATTGAGTAGGCTGGAATGTCCAGGATAAGTGCGGTAGAGCAGGGTCTGGTAGAATCGTTTTCCTGCACGAGCACTTTTGTGACAAGGATACATTCCTGCAAGGCTTCGGTTCAGCAGTTCGGCCTCTCTGGCGGTGACTCAGATTGAGAACGTCATTGTTTTCCATGCGATTGCATACACCTCAGTATGTTAAACCTCGGCATAGCCATTGGCGGCTTAGTCTTTTTCCCGAAGCTGTTGCTAACTTGAACACTCAGCAAACTCTCTTAAACGTTTATCCTTTAAGCTACCTATCTTTTATTGAAGCAACATGATGTCATCTGGGATTTGTCTAATCTGTCTCGGCGAGATACTGAATAAGGTTGTATTTACCTAACCCAGACGTGTCCGCCAAATTTAGGGGAATATAAGCCTCGGCACTTGTTATGGACAATGCAGTTGGGCTCCAAAGTGCGCCCGATTCTAGATTGATGGCATGTCCAGCTGGAGAAGCGGTAGATGCGAGCATATGTCGGCCTGGCTCGTCTTGTTTTTCCACTTGTAGGATTCGTCTCAGCTGTCATGAGTAGGGTGAGTTCGTCTGTAAGCAAATCACATAATAAAGATGAAACTAGACTATTGAACTTTGTCGGCACCGGAACGATGATCTCATCTCCATAGAAAAGTAATTTTAAGATAATCATACGAGCTTTACCCCCAGAATGGAGTTGAATAAATAAAATTTATGTTGCTTAGCTAAAGTATATAAGTCGTGTTCGCCTATCTACCTTCCTATCAAATAACTCCCATGCAGGTCTCCAGGACAGGGCGTCAAGCAAGGCCAATTCTTAGACCTTGGCGCTCAAGATGTCTCAAGCACGCAATGTAGATTTTCCGCCAAGAATATGCTATAAATATTTGCCGCAAGGCATGGGTGGGGGCGACCCGGCTTTCCGTATAAGCCAATATAATATTTTACTTTAAATGACAACTGTTGTTCAGTAAGTGACGTTACATAGCAATGGCTTCATATGGCCTTGCCGTTCAGAAGGCTCCACAGAATTGACTTTCCATTGTTGCGGTTGGAGCACAGGACATAATGCACTATGCCTATTCATGTTCATTAATCGCGACGTTAACAAGCCTCGGCTGAAGGGATGTCATGGATCTAGACGTTGCACTACCATACTAGATCAGATATGATAGGATGGTAGTGTACAAGGTGTCATGTCATTCAGCCTCTATCAAATTATAGGACCTTCTATTGGTATATGTAGGGTCATTTGAGAGGGTCGGCTCGTTCCCGTTCGGTCGACTAATAAACCTTATTAAGCCCTTTGCTGCAGTGATTTGGCACCTAGACAAGCCTTCTAAAGACAATAGGTTACTGTCTATAAGGTGAAGGGGCTAAAAGTGCCGGGGGTTAGATGAATCAGGTTAAGATCTATCATATCCACTCTAATACACAAAAACTTGATAAGTGGAATGCTGTATTACGACGCTTGCGAAAATTTATTATGTCGATAGAGATGCAGCTATGAGAGGCGTTACAAAAACCACCCAGTGCCTCGTTTTGCATCGGACAACGTCTGAATTTGGATTCATTCCCGGCTAGGGCAACGGCTCTTACCATTAGTCCGACAGCATATAATGATTGATATGTGTTGTGCAATAATGTAGACTCTTTCCACGTTCCCTCCTAGTTCGGAGCATTTAAGAGCCTCAACTCCTAGCTATAACCCTCCGACCAGGTATAACTTTACTCTGTTCTATTGGTTATTTTCGCCCTTTTTTTTTTTTTTTTCTTCAGCCCACGATCGAGAGATGGCACAGACTGCGACACATCAGAATCAGAATGATTCTGCCTGCGAAGAATGCCGTCGTCGCAAATCCAAATGTGATCGCAGTCGGCCCGTATGTGGATCATGTTCGCGGGCCAATATAACATGTATCTTTGTTGACCAGAGGCCTAAACGCGGTCCAAAGAAAGGGCAGTTGCAAGCTTTGAAAGCCAAGGTTGGTACGTTACTATGAGTTATAGGTGAAGTTTCTTTTTGGCTTTCGTTAATGACGATGTGTTTCTAACCTTTCCAACCGAGTAGCCTCGTTAGAGAGAAAGCTCTCGGAACGAAACGATGTCAGCACTACTCCTACAAACATTCAAGTTGAAGGGACCATATCAGAAGTAGATGACGGAGATGAGCTTATCCAAGCAGATGAGAATCTCACGCTCGAAACCGCTGGTTGGTTGAATGATTTGGCTACAACATGGGAACATTGTCCCAATGGGCTTTTGGCCATGGACAAAACCTCACCAGATTGTATAGACCCAATGACGTCGCCTGAGAATTTGAATCTATCTGATATGATGCAAGCCGATCTGTCAGTCGTTTCTACCACAGCATAGGGCTCTATCCTTGCTAACAAATTCACAGAGATACCCTATACTTTGACAGGGTATACGGTTTTGCCCCGATCATTCACAGGGGACGATACTTTTCATGGGCCAACCAGGAAAACCCATCATCCGCTCAGACGTGTTTGCGCCTTGCCATGTGGACTCTTGCCTCGGCGGTCTCGACCCAGTTCCACAACCTAAAAGACAAATTACACGCTCTGACTCTACAATCGCTACAAAGAGCACATAGTCACCAGAGAAACATACCTTGGGCAACAGGTAATATCGAGCTCGAGGAGATACAGGCCTGGTTGCTCATAGCCTATTATGAGTTCATGCGAATGGAACGACATCATGTGCTAGTCACAGCTACTCATGCATTCATACTTGTTCAACAGGCAAGATTGCACACCAATGGACCTGTACTTGGCTCAGAGAAGGGAAAAGACTCCTTTCCCTCTTGTACACTCGGATCTGGTGGTAACATGAATGTGTCACTTGAAGAGAAAAGACGGACCTTCTGGTTAGCCTTTTGGCTCGATAGAATGATAAAAGCACGGTATGACCTGATGTTTACGATCCAAGAGGAGGTTGTAAGTTGTTTGATAAGACTGATTTATGAATTCAATTATTGACCCAAAGTCTTATGTGAATAGATCGATGTATACCTCCCAACGACCGAGCTCAGCTTCCAAGCATCTCAGCTTGACACAGACACTCACTTGACTGAAGCCATAGTGACTTCGGAGCGCAAGTCAACAAGTCCGTGCTCATTTGCAGAAAACGTTGTGCAGATGGCTTTATACGGACGCTGTATGACTCATCGAAGATTGGCCATGCTGGTGCTAAGTGGGAGGAGGGTCAGCGAGAAGAACTCAGAAGAGTTCTGGAACCGACACAGTTGGCTAGAATCTGCCGTCGAGAAGTCCATACAACCTTTATCAGATATAGCCCTAGACCCATGGGATCCAATGGCGACTTTTGGGCATATGCTGGGTCGTAGCGCAATCATACACCTGAGTGAAACAGCTGCGACTTGGACATGGCAGATGGCAGAGCATCAATCGATGGCTGCCAAGATAGAGGAGAAAGGGTATCAAGCTGCAATCGAGCTCGCCAATCTGACAGCCAGGCTACCACGCGCAAGCTATCTCAAGGCAAGTAACGCGTACAACTGACAATATGACTGCTTCACATGGCCGTAACTGACACGTCAACAGGCCCATCCATTTCTACCCACTTTGCTCTCGCATACCATCACTTTCCTGAGGAGGTATACGGAAGTACACAATGGAGAGCCTTGGATTAATAAAGAGGGGAGTAGTGAGGAGAAGCTGCTTTCGTGTCTGAGACATTTGAAGGATGTGCATATGTCGGCGAAAGAACACCTGGAAGAACTTAAGATCGGCAATCCGAACCAGCTGCCAAATAGCCACCTAAACGGGTCTGTATTATTAGAGGATCCTTTACCGTGGACACAACAAGACAGCACGGGTGCCGGCGTGTTTTTAGATGAGATCCATGTAAATGGGGCCACAATATAGAGAGAGAGAGTTATGGCGGGAGAGTTTCAAAGTCGAAAACGCACCGAAATACAGGGGATTTCATGGATCGCTCCGGGAGAAAGAATGATACCACTTTCGTATCGGAATTTTGTCCCCGCCACGATAACTCAACATGTTGCACAGGGATTCGGGAGCCGAAATTTTATTGCAGCACTTCCACCTCGGCATAAGTTGGGCGCGGGGGTGGCCTATTTAACAAGGTATAGATGGTATACCCCTGTTAGTCGGTCAAACTAAACAACCAATAATGTGAAGAGGGCAGGGATCTCAGTATTGATATTTTACTCCGATTCATCAGAGTTTGACTGACCGGCGGCTCGCCCCTGAACCTTGCATCGGAACAAACGGGCAGAGAGCAGGCATCCAGGTCGCTTTATCTTATGTCAATCGAGACCTTTACCTGGCTTATATTATGTATGAGGTCTGCCTTTAGGTTATAGTTAGAAAGAGTCAGTTGCTACACTCGAGTCCAGCCATTGACCAAACCTTGGACATACGATGGTTTTGTTCAAACTCGCTGTTTCGGCGCTTGTTGCCGCGGCTCAAGCCATTGATGTTGATGTCGCTATTGTTGGTGGCGGAGGCTCTGGTGGCTATGCTGCTGTCAGGCTGCGAGAGAACTATGGCAAGAAGATTGTAGTGGTCGAGAAGCAAAAGCAGTTGGTATGTAAACCCCAAGAGGAATAGCTCCATGATGTTACGAGGTGGAAGGACTAATATCTGGTAGGGTGGCCATGCAGAAGCTTGGTATGATCCAGTGACCGGAAAAGCATACAATTATGGTGTTGCAGCCTTTGAAAACGCTACTGTTTCTGTCGACTTCTTTAAACAGCTTGGTGTTCCCGTCAGAGCGTCCGAATTCGACCAATTCAGGAACTTGTATATCGACTTCAAGGATGGACAGCCCGTCAACTATACACCACCTACCACCGAGGAGTCCACCGCTGCGATGGGTAGATATCGCCAACAGTGGCTCAAATACCAAGACCTGCTGCTACCCACTAGAGATCACTTTCCTAGTGGAGGCAACATTCCTTCAGACCTTCTATTGCCTTGGAAGGAGTTTGCACGCAAATACAACACGGAAGCCGCAAGCCCGCTTATCTGGAACACGGTCGTGATCGATTTCAACACTGCGCTGATGATTGACGTCTGGAAGGCTTGGAACCCCAGCGCGGGATCGATGCAACCAGTATCTGGCGATAACACGGAAATTTGGCAAAAGGCTGCTAAACTGTTGGGCAAAGACGTGCTATACGAAAGTGAGGTTGTCTCTGCGGAGCGAACTGGAAATGGAGTGCGTCTTCAGGTGAGAGATAAAGCTGGCCACATCACCAAGATCAACGCCAAGAAACTCTTGGTGACTATCGGACCAGAGACCATGAACCCCAAGTTCTTCGACCTGAGCCGTGAGGAGCTCGAGATATTCCATTCCCCGGCTGGCAACCGTTACTATACTGGCATCGTCTCGCACCCGTCATTGCCAGCGGCGGAAATCACCAACGTCATCCCAGCAGCAGTTAACGGAAATTACCTCGCTTACCCATCTGTGCCTTTCCAATCTGCATTCAACTACAGAGGGAATTCCTCAACAGGGCCTATACACCGCGCTCTCGCCATTGTGTCAAGGGAGACAACGGCTAAAGAAGCCAAGGACCTTATCCGCAGATCCCTCCAGAATCTCATGGACGCAGGGACAATTCCGGCTGGGAACTGTACCGATCTTGATTTCAGGACCTGGGCCGACCATGGAATTTTATATCGTCGGTGGTCTGCTGATCAGATGCGTGATGGAATCTTTGCAAAGGCGGATGCTCTGCAGGGACAGCGGTCGACTTGGTATACTGGGGCGTTCTGGATGAACAACAATGTTGTCAAGTTGTGGAACACGACTGAGGTCATTTTACAGAAAATGTTGAAGGACATGTAGCCGTCCATGTATCTTAGGATTTCTCCAGGGGGGGACGCATGATTGCTAGGCACAGGGACAATATAGTGTCTGCCGTTATCTTCTTTCGCTGCAATAGGACAAGAGCGGGATTATTAATAGAATCCTGACATAAATAATTTCTTTCGCTTTTACATAAGTAATAAGAAAAGAGAGCCTTTCTCTTAAGTAGCCTTATTGCTAAGACTTTCGGTAAGAATAGTGTAAGGCATTATGAAGGTTGCTGTCATCTAACTTGGGGCGTTGAGGTCGGTGTTGGCTTAGGCGCAGCAGGCCTTGTTATCTTTTCAGAAGTGGTGATCCTTGCCGAGCTTAGATTAGCACTTGGGTGCTTTTTGTAATGTTTAATATTTTTATGCCTCCTCATCCCCAGAACCTGGCACAGTAGCACCTCTGCAATGAGCACCGCTCAATAGCCCTACGGTCGTTATCAAGGCAAGGTATTCCTTAGCGTTGTCGTCACTTGACACAATCTAAGAAATGAGGCTCAATTGCCATTACCTCGCAAACTTACTCTTTGCCCTCATCTTGGCCCCATACAACCACAGTATCAACGGCGCTGGCCATCCCAACACAATCGCCATCCCAGCAAGCAACGTTCTTCCCCATCCATATCCCAAACTGCCATACATGTCTCCCGCAAACAACGGGAACCCAAAGCCCACCAAGCTCCTTGTCATCGTCGCAGCCACCACCGCTGAAGCGGCATATTGCGCGTACGAATCGACCAGATACCCCTTGTATACACTGATATCCCATAATCACCCCGGTGGCATAGATGAATGCGCCAATGTTGCGGAAGATCCAGTGTGTTGCGTACTCGGATGTCCACGCGTAGACCAACAAACCGGTGGGGACGAGGGCGCCGGGGACCATCATGGGTACGCGGAGCTCGGGGCGGCCTGGTTGGCCTTCCTTGCAGTGTCGACGCTTCAGAGCTTTGTAGATGCAGTCCTGCGAGCGTGCGCAAACCTGTGTGCCAACAAAGAAGCCTAGTGCGATGGGGATGTAGTTTAACCCCTGGATACCGGGGGTTTCGTGGTAGACCTTTAGGAATAGCGCTGGGAATGTGGTTAGGACGAGGTACATGCTACTGTAGAGATAGGTCATGTAGGCAGCGAAGAAGATGAGAATGGGTTAGGTGAAGAGCAGTCGGAAAGGGCGTGTCAAGACAATTCGTAGGGTGCCTGCGTATGTCTTATCGAGACGGTCATGTGCTGTGTATAATCCCCTGTTTCCTGTCTCTTTTATGAGCCGTTGCTTCTTCCGTCTACGTATCACTGGAGCATATGTCTCTTTGAGAAAACGGAAAGCCCCAAGTTGGATGGAGCCGCATGCGATGGTTGTAGAGTAGAAGACCCAACGCCATGTCGTCATCTCTGTAATCCACCCTCCCCCTATCGGACCAAGAGCCGGTCCGAGCAAGGGGGCTACAGAATACACAGAGATAGCCCGTCCTCGCTCCTCAGGTTGGAACATGTCCGAGAGCACTCCGCCACCGACAGCCAGCGGGGCGGAACCACAATGCCGGCCAAGAAACGGAGAGCGATCATGGAGCCCTTTGTTCTGGGCGATGGCGCAGCCGAGGTTGAAGCAAAAAAACCACAGATTCGAGACCTGTAGGACGATGACTCGACCTTAGAGCTCCGCGATACGGCCCCAGAAAAGGGGACCAATTGCGTAAGCCGCTACAAAGACGGAAAGGGTGAGTGCGAGTTCGAGGGATGAGGATATATGGAGAGATACGCCGATGGAGGAGAGAGCTGGGGCGACCATGGAAGATGAAACAGGTGAGATGAATGTGAAGAAGGAGATTGAACCTGTGCTAGCCATTTTGATAAACAAAGAGGGCATATTGCAGTGTTGATGAGGCTTTAGGTAAGGCAGAGGTCAACAACATATCACTAATGACCACCACCCACTTCTTTTTCATAGTCCAATTCTTCTGATTCTCAGGATCATTCGGCCTATCCCACGTCACCAAGTTCTCATCAACCTCTTGCCCTACTTCCCACTCAGGCAGCATTTCACCTCGCTCTAACCGATCCGGTTCTCTCTGAATCACGATCCCATCTCGAACTTCGGGCACGGTCCTCGAGAGCTCTGTTGAGCGGGCTAAAGAAGGTTGGTGGGAGCTTTGGTGGTGACAACAAGTAGAGGAGGAGCAGGTAGATGAGCGGGATGGTGGTTTGGTTATTTTATGGTGGGTATTGGTATTAACGTCAAGTTGACTGTGTATCGATTTCTCGTCTGTTGACTGAGTTTCCTCCATTGTTTTCATAACTCAGCCAAATCGTATGAATTTGGGTTTGATAATTAAAAGCTTCAAAGCAGCTAGACACCTCTCATATTTCTCCATTCGTGCTCCTCCCTTTCCTTTATATATAAACTCAAGACACTAGGCGGGAAAATACAAATCGGAACACACGGCAGGCAAAGCAAGAAAACAGATTAACCAGCCTTTACTTTAGGGATATAACCCCCGATCTTATTCAAACTATTGGCTCCAGAACAGGCTACCTATATCCGTTTAGGGCACTTGGTGATCCATCTTCCGGTCGCCGGGACCTTGATTACTCCCGACCCTGCCCCACCACCTCCAGGGACGGAGCCATCTGCTGTAAAGCTGTTTTAAAGCCCTTATGTTAGCAAGATTTTAGCTAGATTCTTGGGAATATATGTTGTCAGTCCCATCGGGATCAATAAAACTGGTAAGGCTCTCGGTGTCAAGATATGGTACCTATATGGTGGAAATTCTCAAACTCTGGGTTTGCCCCATGACGAACGAGTTCATGTACCACGTCAAAACAACCAAAGCAGGTAGCCTCATGCAAAGCAGTATATCCAAACCGATAGCGGATCTCAGGATCCATTTAGAGAACTAGTAAACGCCTTATATCTTGAATGTCCCCATCGGCCGCAGCGCAAAGGAATGTTGAAACCTCGTCGTCAAGGTGAGCTGTTGGGTTTATACCATTACTTAAAAGGTTAAACATTATAAACCCGAGTCATGGTATCAATACAGCAACGTCCAGCACAGTTCTTCTGTGATTGTCTGGTACATTAACATCGATTCAGTGCTGCAGAAGAAGGTCTATCATAACTTCTGAGCCGCTCCACACAGCATCAAAAAGCACAGTTCTTCCAGCATCATCTTGTAGACTGACGTCTATTCCCCTTTGTAGGGCAAGATTTACCTTGGATATGTCTTTGGAACGAACAGCAGCGTGGAGAATCTGGCTTGTATCAACTTCTTCTTGTCTCATGTCTGTAACCTTTTTACCGACTATGAGCTCATGATTGTCACATCTAAGGACCAAAACGTGAAACAAACCAATGCAAGTCGTGGCTTTGAGCGCAGAGTTTGCCATAATTTATAATATTCGGACTGATTAATAATAGGTAAGTTTTACTTGATCTCGCCTATCTGGGTAATAGCCATGATACAGCCATTCGCCATATCAAGGACACGATATTCCTTAGAGACAGGTTTAAGCATGGACTGGGTATCAACACCAAGCGGTGATTGGTAGTTAAACAATGTCTCCTCATACACTCAAGGGCCACACTGAGGTAACAATATTGGCCGGTGCCATTGTGGAAAGAAATCTGAATAACCTGACAGGGTCGGCCCTGAATTACTAAGAAGCTACAAGCATATTGTGACAAGGATAGAGAATAGTACCAAAAGCGATAGTCTCCGGAGAATCCTCGACCAGGTGGTCAGTTTCCGGATCGGGTGCCATGCGAAGCTTTGGTGTTCCAAAAGAAGATATTTCTTCTGCTGACTCAGAGTGGAAAGATTGGAGAGAGCCTCGATGGTATACGGTAGGTTAGCTTATCGTTTGAGCCCAAATCTTTCGCTTTTTCATACCAGATCCAGAGTTCATAATATTCACGTTTTGTTTCGATAGTCTTGAGCTAGATGATTAATTGTAGAAAAAGTAAAGCTGCGATTTTATCTAGCTACTTATTTATAATTATGGAGCTGATAGATTCTGGGTATAAACAAGATCCCTTGTGCTCACTCAAATAACAAGAAAGGAGGGTCTTTCTTTTGGGTGCCGTTGAGACTTGGGCAAAACTACCAAGTATATCAAGGAGACTTTAAAGTAGAGGCAAACATCCTACTAAAGATCACTGAATAGAAACTCATCATGATTTTAGTACACGATACGAGGATTAACTGAATAGGTGAGAAAAGTTGAGTCCCTAAGACTATAAATTAAGAACTGCCTGTGTTTTGACCCCAAACCCAATGCAAGTTGGTACCTAGTTCGACACCATTCTCAGTCTCTTTAGTGACCGTTTCAACCAGAGACTTCACTTTGGACTCAGTGAGACCCAGGCTCTGGTCCTCGTCCAATAATAAAAGCCCATTGAGATTCTGCGCCATATACTCCAACGCCATCCTCGTGATAATGGGAATCAGATCGGGTCTTCCTAGTGTTACAAAGACCTTTTCATCAACCTTCTCCAGGCCAGCTTCTTGGAATTGACGTCGTAAAAGAACGGGACACCTGGCACCAAGTTAGCTGCTATTTTAGAGCTCTTTTCTTTTGTAAAAGTACTTACTTGGGATCACGTCCGAACTTGACAGCCGCTGCGGACTCAATGCTCTTCCACTCGTGGAACGCAGCCGAGTAAGGGTTACTGGCATATCCGTAGGCTCCTATCTCGGACCAGAACAGATACCCATCCGGCTTAAGCAAAGTCTTGAGATTCCTAACCGCCAAGAGCCATTCATCCTTCTTCAAAGCAGCATAGAGCAGCTTCACATGCACAAGATCATATGTACCCAGAAATTGTTTCGGAAAAGGCTTTAGAACATTTCCAAATACAAGCTTAACATTTGGTGGCAAAGAAGCGGGCTCGGGGAATTTCCTCGTGTCAATGTCAAAACCATCGAGCTGTGCGTCCTCGGGAAGTTTAGGAGCAAGCTCCTTGAGGAAAATGCCGGTTCCAGTATCTGCGTCTGCGACTTTGGGGGCTGGAATGGACTTGAGGTGTTTCCAAATAATGGGAGGGAGATCATCGCCCATGATGGCTTTGAAAACACCATGTTGAAAGTCGAGGCGCTGTCGCTCTTTTTCGGCGTCGCCATGGTTCAAGGTATAGACAGAAGACATGGTGCAGGTTGCTGAGATAGTTTGGAAAGGAGCTTTGTGCATATGAAAATAATACTGAAGGATTTAAGTGAGATTATGGACACGTGTCCTCGAATGTTTGCTTACATACGAGGAGTTGATGACACTGCGTTGCGCAGTGTAATGAACATTCATTACAATCACCAATTATTGTCCGTATCAATCATTGGCGAGCTCCTCGGGCGAAAGATTTGTCACCATGCCGCTTTACTCCTAACTAAAAAAAAAAAAAAACCAACGGTTCACTAATGTCATCGTTGGCTTTTAACGTAATGATCTTTTCTCAACAACAATAATAAAAATCTCATTTGGGCTATAAGTATTTTATCACCGTGGAACACAATGTGTCTTGTCTCTGATTGGTAGGAGATACTTATGCCCGTGAAGAGCAAGACATAAACTACCGCACCAACCAAAAGCATTCCCGAGGGCTGCACCGCATGATGTGATTTATCTGGCCAGGATTTTGGCTGACATGGGGGTCCTTCTTTTCCCCTCCTCGGAATATACTCACTTAGTGTCTCGGGACAAATTGTTCGTTTGGAGTTGCTGCAATATCCTCTGGTATCTTGATTCTTGTTCAACACCATCATCATGACCACGCCTTCGTACCCACTACCCGATGGCTTTGCCTCTATCCAAGACTACTTCACAGCTCGGCAGTCATTGATCAGCGCTGAGCGATCACTAAGCTATGAACACAAGGCAAAGAAATCGGAGCTTGAAACTCAAGCCCAAGAGATCGTAGAGAAGCTGAAGAAATGGGAAGATTGTAACCACCACGGCGTACTTCCAGATGGGTCAGGCTGCGAAGCTGGCCATCGCTTCCTCCACGGTCAAGATGCCATTGAGCGCAGCAAGTTGTTCCAGATTGCGCTCAAGGCACCAAAAGGAAATCTCCTCCATTGCCATTTCGATTGCATTCTACCGCCGCAGGGCATGTTGGAAGATGCAAGAAAGCAGAACAATCTTCACATCAGTTGCGATTGCTCGTTGACGTCAAAGGGTTTCTTTGCTTGTGGGTTACCTCAATTTTGTGTCCTGCCCCAGGATAAGCACGGGGCTCTCAGCGAAACTACAAACTTGTTCAGCAAGGCTTATGTCGCTGGGTCTTGGATGAAATACTCTGAATTTCTGCGCCTTTTCCCTGGTGGTTCTCAAAGGGCGGAGGCATGGCTAACCAAGCAAATGGTGATTGAATCGGAGGATGCTTATCATCCGCACCAGACAGTCAATGGGCACGTATAACCAAACCCTTTCGCACAGTGGTCTTGAGATAGGCTAACCTTTACTCTTTAGTATCTGGAAGGAGTTTATGCGTAGTGTGCTCGTGATGCGCTCAATGATTTGCTACAAGACTGCGTATAAAGAACACTTCCGACGCATTCTGTGGAGGTTTGCTGAGGATGGTATCTCTTATGCTGAGATCAGACTTGCTATGAACTACGGCTTCACCATCAAGAGTGACGATGGTACCAGTGATTATGATCATGGAGGAATGGTCCAGTTACTTGCCGATGTTCTCAAAGAGGAACTTCCCAAAATCCAAGAGTCTGGCTTCACATTCTACGGTGTCAAGTTCATTTATGCATGCTTGCGTTCAATCCCCAAAGAACCCATGAAGTGGTGCATGAATACTTGTATAGAATTGAAGCAGCAATTTCCAGACCTTATCTGCGGTATGTTGTAGCTGCTGACTGTAGTTTCAGAGAACTGATATGATTTGTTACAGCATTCGATCTGCAAGGCCAAGAAGATGTCGGCCAACCTCTGTCATATTGGATTCCTGAGCTTCTCGAAATGCGAGCCAAGATCAACGAATTAGGTCTCGACCTTCCATTTATCTTCCATGCTGGTGAAACGCAGGACCATGGAGGTGACACTGACACCAACCTCTTTGACGCCATTCTGCTCGGAACCAAGCGAATCGGACATGGTTTCAGCATAGTCAAGCACCCGCTGTTAATGCAGCTGTGCAAAGAGAAGAACATTGCGATTGAGACTTGTCCCATCTCAAACGAGGTTCTGGGTCTCTGCCCTACTACAAAGACACACCATCTTCCAATCTTGCTGTCGAACTGTGTGCCGTGTACAATCAACAGCGATGATCCCGGATCTTGGGGGTAAGTTTTCTTCTTGTTTGCCACCTTTGTGCCTATTTAATAATAGTACAGGGCAAGTGTTCTTTCTCACGACTTTTACCAAGCCTTGATGGGGACAAACAACTTATCGATCCCTGGCTTGAGGGTCATTGCCGAGTGGAGCATTGAGCATAGTTGCATGAGCTCTGCTATGCAACAGAGGGTGTCGAAGGACTTTGATGAGAATTGGATCAAGTTTTGTCAATGGATTATTGATACGTATGGGGGAAAGTGATCAAAAAACTTGGAATAGTACATTCATGTTGAATTACGAATTGAAGCAGCCTGTAGTAGTCATCTGATAAAATATCTTGACCTGTCATTTAGCAGCTTGTTACGAATATTGAATCGTCTGAACGATAACAAACTCTAGTCCTTGACCTAGCTATGCAACACAATTGAAGGGCTTCCCACCTATAAACGCCTCAATGTTTGTCTGCAGTGTCCGGAGATAATTCTCGTTTGTCTCCTCCGCTACCCATGCCGTGTGGGGTGTCGTGAGAAGGTTCAAGTTCTCAACTCTAGCACCCAGTAGTGGACTACATTCCTCGCTTGCTGGCTCCTTGACAAAAACATCCGTAGCTGCGCCGGCAATATTCCCAACTTCCAGTGCCTTCACTAACGCCTCTTCGTCGACGATGCCGCCACGAGATATGTTTATCAGGACGGCATGACGTTGCATAGCTTTAAACTCTGGGGTCGAGATGTATCCAATGGTGTCCGGCGTTCTTGGGAGGCATAGGATCAGAACTGACGCAGTACGGATAACTTCATCAAATGATGTCCTGCCTTGACCTTCTGAAGAACCCTTTCGTCCGGATAAAAGGACCTTCATCCCCAAGGCTTTTCCAATGGAAGCAACCTTTTGGCCTGTTGCGCGGGAGACTGGAGTCAGCATCACGACCGGACTTCAACTAGTGAACTCACCAACACCTCCGTATCCCAGTATTCCCATGATCTCGTCTCTGCAGGTCTTGGGAGCTTTCCCATCAGGCCCACAGAGTACATGAGCCAACATTCCCCGTTTTTCCCATTCACCAGCTTGAGTCAGTCGATGGCTGTGCAGATATCTCCTCCGAAGGGCGAAATACATGCCAATAGCATGCTCAGCCACGGCCGAGGTGTTACAATGCGGCGTGTTGGTCACTACTATGCCCCGAGCCCGGCATGCGTCTACATCTATCGTATCGGTGCCTGAACCGACGACAGCAATCATCTTCAATCGTGCTGCTGCAGTATCACTCAGTAGACCAGCAGTTATTGGGACCACTGTCCTGATGATGATGTCGGCATCCCTGATCCGATCGGCGAGCTCATTCGGATGAGTGCGGTCATACTGATGGAGCTCGTAAGTATGCGGTGATGGAAGATTGAATACCGGCGTTGAGGGTAAGAGTTTTTCGAGCAAAACTATCACATGATGGTGACTGTTTGAGCTGTCGTCGCTCGAATGGGTCATGGTGATGTCTGAAGGATGAAGCGTCGTGGCTGAGGAACAGCTCAGTAACAGCTGGGCTTTATCAACAAATACTGTCTATATGAAGTTTTCTAGCATTAAGATGCACGAATTGCCGCATTGGGTAGGGTCGGCGGAACAAAAATGGCCGCTTTTACTTAATTGACGGCGGCGGAATTTTACGCCGTTGGCCGCCTCTCTCTATAAAGACACCAAGAATGCTTTTTCGGATGGCCTATTGACATACCAATGCCCAAAAGAGACCAAATTACCTTCATTACCTGTACAAGCAAAGCTATTTCCACCGTGTTAGTCTCATCAAGCTTCCAACGTATGTCCTGTCCAGACCATGGCGCCTAAACATCGCAGTGGAGATCCAGATCTGGCCTTTCAGCCCGATGACCAGATTTACCCACCCAAGTTTAAAGATAAGCATGAAGAAAGGACATACTTGAAACACCGCTTGACTTTGGCATTTCGCATTTTTGCCAATTATGGCTTCTCCGAAGGTCTCGCTGGTCACATAACCGTCCGAGATCCCGTGGAGCCAGAGACTTTCTGGGTCAATCCTTTTGGTGAGAAAATACCTTTCTTGTCTTGCCAGTGCCACATTGAGAAGCTAACTTTATTGAGGGTTGAACTTTGCTCTCATTAGAGATGAGGACTTGATCCGGGTTGACCATAATGGCAAGGTCGTAGATGGGGGCAGGAACCGAAGACTGAATCAAGGTAGTTCTACAAAACTAGATGTACCTCTGTCTTAATGAGGGCTAGTTCTGATATCTGGACGAATAGCTGCCTTTGCCATCCATTCTGAAATCCACAAAGCACGACCAGATGTTATATGTGCTGCCCATTCTCACAGCACCTATGGTCGTGCCTTTTGCGCAACAGGTCAGTGAAAAGTTAACTAACGTGTCAATATTTTGACTAACTCACATCAAGGTCGCACACTGGATATGTTGTCGCAAGATTTCTGCACTTTCTATCAAGACCATGTACTATATACGTGAGTTCCAAGCATTAAAACAACACTTCGAATTTTTTGTCTTATTGTTCTTTTATAGCAACTTCGGTGGTCTCGTTTTCTCCACCGACGAAGGCAAAGCTATCGCCGAGGCTTTGGGCAATAAAAAGGCAGCCTTGTTGGGAAATCATGGCCTCCTCACAGCTGCACCCTCCATCGAGGCGGCGGTTGCGTGGTTTGTGCTACTGGATAAGTTATGTGAGATACAGCTGGTTGCAGATGCAAGCGCTGCTGGGACTGGCAAGCCTCTTGTTCACATTGGACATGAAGAGGCTGAATCTGCACACTACGCAATTGGACGTCCCGAAGGAGGTTATTGTGAGTTGGGAAACGAGTTTTGATAGTGATGGCTTGAGCTAACTGATGGCGTCTAGTTACAGGACTAACTCTCTTTCAAGTCGTCGAAAGAGAATTTGGGGAATCCACGTTTCTTGGTCGTGGTGTAGAGCCTCTATAAGGGTGCTAAAACTGATGATTGCACGCTCAAAGATTGCCTTAAAGATCCCTATCTGTAGCCCAAGTCTAACTAGTTAGGATTTTGCAACAGATTATGTTTGCATTTGAACTACTTCTATATCTAAGATGCTGGTTTATAGTATTCTCCGTACTATCTACTTTGCTAGGAGATCTGACATACCTAGATAACGTCTTTAAATCTTTCCCTTAAGCTTTGCTTGCATAGCAGCTCTCATATCCTCAACTGGGGCCTGTTCTCCTGTCCACAACTCAAATTGTGCATATGCCTGCTCTTCCAACACGTCAACTCCCTTGTACACTTTCCATCCCGGATGGCGCTCTGCCACTGTCATCATCCCCGTAACTTGCGGTCTATAAGCCATCTCTACCAGCACTCCCTCTGCCGATCCTGAAAACAAGTCACTGGGGATCTTCTCAGCTCCCAAGTCGTCGGCTGGAACACAGGCAACGATCAGTTGTATCTTGGCTTCTTTGGCATCAGCAGCCTCCTCCAGTGTTGAGAATGCACGAGTTTTCAAGTCGGAGAATCTCGATGCTAGGTCCTCGGCCTTGTAAATGGTCCTGTTGACGATGATGAGCTCCCCGAAGCCCAGAGTCTGGACCGCGTAACATGCCGCTCGAGCAGCGCCTCCAGCGCCAAGTACTAGAGCTGAAGACGACGCAAACTCACTAGCCCCTGCCCTTTCAACACATCTCTTGATCCCAATCCAGTCAGTGTTATCTCCATGTAATGTTCTTTTCCCATTGGACACTTTAACGACCACCGTGTTGATTGCCCCAATACTCTCTCCCCTTGGAGACACTGAGTCTAATAGCTTCCCGATCTGGAGTTTGTGTGGGAACGTAACCGATGCACCGCCAAACTCTGGCCGGTTAATAATTCTCTCAACTGTCTCATCGACATTCTCACTCTCGTGAATCTGATAGTGGTGCGGGAGATTGCGGGCTTTGAATCCGGCGTTGTGGAGTGTTGGAGAAAGAGAGTGTGAGAT
The DNA here is from genome assembly GCA_002980515.1 of Fusarium burgessii. Classification (NCBI taxonomy): domain Eukaryota; kingdom Fungi; phylum Ascomycota; class Sordariomycetes; order Hypocreales; family Nectriaceae; genus Fusarium; species Fusarium burgessii. The sequence continues at coordinate 61,196 of PVQA01000024.1, read as the reverse complement.
GTTGTGACCAAAGATGAAAAACTGCTTTTCCCCCTCTTGACCAGTTTTCTGTGACTGGGGCCCTGATGGATCACTCATCTTCGTTATTGAAGAGGTGTCAGCCTCTTGGACATGTTGTTGCGATGGAATCTTATCGTCAGCGACCATTTTAAGAGAAGCGAATGGAAGCAAAAAGTGAAATGATGGATGATGAATTGAAGTTCAAAGCTCCAGTATCAATCGTTAAATCTCCCATTGTTCAAACTGATAAGAAGTGGAGTACTGTTGACTGGGCAAACTGGCCACCAAGTGGGTGGTAAAGAACTTTGCCGGTTCGGATCGACCTTCATCCCTTGAGCGCTTCAATGTGTAAGTAGTCTCTCCTATGTCTAGCGAGTCTGCGACAACACATCACACAAACTACAACATCGTCTGATGACATAAAGGACCTAAATGGTGCATATTTGTTCTAAGACACTCATAACTGAGATACTGATTATTTATTGCATCTTCTATACAGTCGTCATGGCATTGACTCAAAAGCCCATGTCGAAAAGATGTTCCAAGTTACTGGGTGCATCATCGAGCATTCCGAGATGCTGCATGAACTCTGGTGGATTTGCCAGCCTATCCCGCTGTTAGTTAGAGAAACGGCAGTCATTTCTTGGGAACTCACCAGTCGCTTGAGTCCAACGTAGCGAGACTGTCAAAAAGGCCGTCATCTTCAATATTTGACACCATAGCTGGGTCCATTGGGACGGACATGCCATCTGATGCTCGTGAATTTGTCATAGCTAATGACTGACTTTGTGATATTGGCTGATCAGCCTTGTTTGACAGTAGTGTCGATGGTGTTGGTGGAAGCTCGAATTGAAATGGTATACGGTCTTTTCCAATTGTTGCCGGCTGTATTAAAATCATAGAATGGTCCAGGGTTCCAGTAGATATCAGTTGCGAATCGCCCAGGTTGTCAACTTGGGGTTCACCGCCCAACGGATCTTGTAAGGCAGCTAGGCATCTCGCAGTAGCCTGCCGGGCGTTCCTGAGATCTTCCTCAATATTAGCGCCAGTGTACTGTGTTTGCTGGCGGCTCAATGATTTCATTAGTAGCTCTATACAAGCTGAGGCGACAGGAGAGACAGCACACCGGCCTATGGATCGAGCTCGCTTCTCTACAAGGCTAGTCAGCCAAACAGTTTTCCCCCAATAACCTTCTGGGCGCTCCACGATAAAACCGGAATATTCCAAAGAATCGGCTGCTGTTTCGGATACGGTAACCGAAGCTGCCCAGAAGCAAAGCGCGTGAGGTGTCATATCAGTGGCAGCTTCCAGGTCACGGAAAGTGTCCAGATTTTCTTTGCATGAGGACATGATCTCGCCAATGCTCCCAGCTATAGTAAAGTTCTTCTGTCGGTGAATTAGATCATTAAATAGTGCTAAGACTTGTAACGATCGGTTGAAAGTGCTTATGATATGCCCAGGCGAATGCGAGTTTGAATCCCGTTGTTCACGCTCGGTCCCCGGTTCGATAAGTACCTTGGGCTGCCATGGTTCCCATTCTTCGTTTCCATCAGTCAGCAAGCCACCTTGAAGTGAAAAACTCGATGATGTGAGATAAGGAAGAGTATTGAGTCGTGCTGCAATTATGGTCTCTAGTGTTGCGCAGCCCATGATGGTTCGTTTGATGCTATCGCGCCTTGATGAATCCACCGCTGTACTTGGGGATACTATTCCAAGTGATATTGCTGTATAGACAGCTCGGCCAATTGCAGTCCACGCCAGAGACCAGTGTCTCTGATCCATTTCAAATAAGCATATAACGAGCAGAGCTCGAACGTGCCCAAGACTATGATCTGCTGGATCTGTAAAAAGAGAAGTTTTTATCAGGTCTGATGGTGACCTTGACTGACAGACCTTCTCCCGCTTAGTTTGTGATGAATTTAGTAATGTAGTCGATTGATACGAAGCGTATGCTAGGACAGTATGGAGGAATGCCAATTCACCAGAAGAGAGTGAACTGCTGGTGGTCGTTGACGGCGCATTTGACAATGTGTAAGCAGCACGCAGGAGCTCATGCTTCTGTGAGATAGGAAACCAGCAATGCGTAGTCTCAAAGTAGAGGTCGAGGAGATACGACCAGTTCTTAGGAAGGTCAGGGATAGCGGATGTAATGTCATCCAGGTGATGTGATGTTGGCACTGGGGTGCGATTGATAGGCATTTGGTGTGTTGTTTCCTCAGCGGGTTCTGGGGGAGAACATATTTGGACAGGAGTGTTGGATGAGTCGAAGGGGGGTATGTCTGTTTGAGCAAAAATGGTGTCTATCGGCGTTATGGGAGCCCCTGCATTATTCTTTCTTGACGTCGAAAGTACTGTGAGCCCCTCGACCACTTTTGTATCGAAATATTGACTGGAGTCGACGTCCTCATCAGCCTCACCACCCTCTGTAGCAAGCAGAGACGCCATTTTCTTGGCTACAGAGGACTTGTGCCATGTTTCGATTAGAAGATCGACAGAGATGTTGGACTGGTGGAGGCCCGAAACAGGACAGAAGGATGCTTGGTGAACATGGCCCTCGAGAAGCCCGTATATCCACTCTTCACTACCTTCTATGGAGGTGAAGATTAACCCCAACAACGTTTCAATGCCTCTCACATAGCCTGGTCGCAGTCCCCGTTTCTTTGAGGGTCCATAGCTGCACGTCCGATTATTCTCGACACAGGACTTGCATGAGGGACGTTGACCACCGCATCGGTCTTTTCGTCTTCGACATTCATTGCAAGCTCGTGTAACACGATGCCGATTCCTGCCACTCAGCCCCTTGTCTGAACCCTCTGCATCAGTTCTAGGTCGTTTTGAACCCCGAGGGACAGCATCTGGGCGGTCTCTGCTCTTCGCTTCAGGAGATGTTGTCGACATTGTAGAGGCAGGAGACTTCATGCCTCACTTTGTCATGCATTACCTGGATTCAGGAACTGCCGTGTCGTTGATGCCGGCCAGATTACCAGGCCCATCAAATTGGCCAGAATCACTCATCTCGAAGCTCTTGTTGAACCCTTTCCTGATGGGGTAAGCGTCGTGCGGGGTGACTGGGGCCCCATTCCCAAGAATCTGGTTGAAGCGGCAAAGACTTCTGCCGCCTTGTCTTGATTGGTTGGGATTGGGTTCTGGGGACTTTGTCTACACTGGGTGAGCATCAATGGTCGGCAGTATCATTATACACACAGAGGGAAAAGCTCATTCGGGTCGCCTAAAGGACATCGCCATGGCTTCTGTGTACACATGGCTCTGTTGAGACCAGATTTCACGTCTTGGCTTCCATCAAACAGCGTTCAATACAAGTCAAGCATTCGGGTTTCAGTGACTCAGCCATGTATTCACAAAACATCGTGAGTCCACGCACGCCGCAACCGTATAGCATGCCAGTCTCTACGGCCACGACGCCTTCAGGGCCTTCAAGAATGCCAACTCCCAAAACATCATTTACAAGAACAAGCAGTCCTTTTAACTCACAAGCGACTCAAAGCTATGCGCCAAACGCTTCCATCGCTCTCATCGGCATGCGAGGAAGTGGCATGTCGACCTTGGCAGTAATGGCTTCAAGCGCACTTGGCTTTCGGATTCTTGATGCGGATCAGTACTTTTACAAAGCTACTGGCCTCTCTCGAGCAGTCTACAAATCCTCCAATGGCATCTCTCAATATCGACAAGAGGAGTTAAGACTCATGCGATCTATGCTCTTCGACAATCCAACTGGTGCCGTCATTGTATGTGGACCCGGTGCTGTCGAAGGCACGGGAAAGGAGTTTCTGGCCGAGTATGCTAGAGAACATCTCATTATCTACATCTTGCGAGATGCTGAAGAGATACAACGTCATTTACGCGTATTCGACGTGGAGACAATTCGAGATATCACACGTCGTGCAGCGCCAGCTTATAGGAAACTCTCAAGTTTTGAGTTTTACAACATCTCGGATACATCTATATGCAAACCAGATACCAAGTCTTCGCGTGGGGATTTATCACCTCGAGCACTGGCACTCAAAAATGTTGAGGAAGATTTTCTGCAACTGATATACAGTATTACAAGGCGAGATGACTGCTACAGCAAGTATAAAGCCAAACATAGCCTTTCTTCCATACCATTAGAGACGAGACAATTTACATATGCCTTGTCTTTGCCTCTACCGACACTCAGCAAGCTTGTCTCCGAATTTAGGGGACTTGACACTGAAGCAGACGCGCTTGAACTTACGATACCAGTTTCCAGCATATGCAATGAGGGGGCTGGTTTGAATGACACGGCTGCAGACAGAATCAGCAGGCAGTTCTTCGTCGTTAGGAGGAACATACGCCTTCCGATATTGTACCGTATAGATGTGAGCGGGGCTGAGACAAGAGTATCCGAGGACGAGTATTTCGAGCTCCTGTATCACGGGCTGCGACTTGCACCTGAGTACCTCTGCGTGGATCTCACATGCGACACTTCCAAGATTCAGGAGCTCATTGCTTCAAAAGGGCAGACAAAAATTATAGGACACTATATCGTTGCGAATTCTGCAGATGATGGTTGGAACTCGCCCAAACAATGGGCCATGATTGAACAAGCTCAAAGCCTCGGGTGCGATATTATCCGCATTTGCCAAGAGGCAACATCATTAGAGGACAACTTCGCCGCCCAACACTTTATTCATCGCGTCAAATCATCTCCACGCCATACAATCCCGTTAATAGCTTACAACACCGGTCGTCTTGGACGTATGTCTTGCTATCTCAATCCGATTCTCAGCCCAGTTACCCATCCACTAATACGAAGACTGGCACCCAACTGTCCATCCAATAGTCTCCTAACAGTCCAAGAAGCACAGAAAGCAGTCTTTTCATCCTTCCTACTCGATGGCCAGTATTTCGGCATCTACGGAAACTGTACATCGCAGAGTCTATCGCCGGCCATGCACAATGCTGCCTTTAAACTACTGGGCATGCCACACCGATATAGCATTTTTCTTCACGAGTCTATGGACCAGCTTTTCGAACTTATCAAAGACAATACGTTTGGTGGCGGTAGTATAACTGCGCCTTTCAAGACTGCGATAATACCGAAGCTTGATTTCTTAAGCGAAGAAGCAAAGGCCATTGGTGCTGTCAACACTTTGCTATGTCTCAAGGCGCCCACTATGGACCCTTTACTCCACAGGAATACAGCTGGACCAACAGTTGCCCTCTTTGGTGAGAATACAGATTGGATAGGTATTCATACCTGTGTTCAGCGGAATCTGTCTCCCATTAATGCTGTCAGGCGGCGGACGACAGGGCTTATAATCGGTGCTGGAGGAATGGCTCGTGCTGCTGCGTATGCTCTTATTCGGCTTGGTGTCAAAACAATCCTCATTCATAACCGTACTCGTTCAAGAGCAGAAGAACTCATCAAGCAGTTTGAGAGCCAAAAAGATGCCACAAATGGTAGCGAAGCTACATCGGGAGGGGTTCAGGCGGTTAGTGACAGCCAAGACTCTCCTGTATTCAGGACCATCGATTCGAAGCAGGATACATGGCCGGACGACATCAATCTCCCAACAATCATCGTCTCATGTGTCGCAACACAAGAGACGAATGGCCAATGTTCAGTTGACACAAGTCTTCCAGATCAATGGCTGTCAAGTCCAACCGGTGGTGTCGCAATCGAGGTAAGCACTGATACCTCATCTCGTTCTACTATGGGATCAAGCTCACAATGGTTTACAGCTTTCGTATACACCGCTAGAGACTCCGCTACTCAAGCAAATAAAGTCACTAGCAGAGAAAGGATGGATCCCTGTCGATGGTCTCCAGGTCCTACCTGAACAGGGAATGATGCAGTTTGAGCTTTTCACTACGAGGCGGGCCCCGGCTAATGTTATGAGGGAGGAGGTGTTTAAGGCATATCGAGAGCGAATGGCGGGTGTTGTTGAATCATAGCCACTTGGATAAGAATAATTGCTTGGAATGCTAAGAGCCATGATCTAATTCTTATTTACACACCATCATGCGAAATGTTTGAGCACATTTCGTTAAACCCCAGGATATCTTATTGACCCATATGATAGTTTGAGCCGTATTACCATCTTCTTTGAGGAGTCTAGTCGTCACCAACGCATAATGTCATGTTGTTTCCATAGTGGCATCTTCCAGAAGATCAACATTTCTCTAAGCCGAAAGCAATGATCTTATCTCATTGGCAAAACATTTGGAGGCATCTGCTAGAATCTTGGGTAATGGCTTAACCATAAACCTCGGGAATCTCGTAGACCCAATTTTACCGGATTAGGATTTTGCCGCCTCAACTTCGTCATTTCGGTCTTGAACAACACCATCATCCTGCTCAGTGAATACATGGCATCCATCACCAAAATAAACCATTCACGTCATCATTGCCGACTCATCTAAAAGTTTTCACCAAAATGAGTTCATATCAGCCTGCCATTCTATCCGCGTCTCTGGGTCGTGCATGGCTCCACGATTTCGCCAACAAAGCCAAGCAAGCCTCAGAGCACGGCTTCCAAGGCATCGAAGTCTTTTACGAAGATCTTGAGTATGAAGCAAAACGACTACACAATGTAGACACGCCTAGCAACGATCAGATTCTCTCTGCAGCATCTCACATCCGAGAGTTGTTAGATGGCTTGAAGCTGACAGTCATTGGTCTTCAGCCCTTCCTGTTCTATGAGGGTCTCAAGGATCGTGAGCAACACGCTCGTCTGATCGAGAAGATTAAGCTGTGGTTCAAGATTGCCAAGATTTTGGGCACCAACACTATCCAAATTCCAGCAAATTTCCTTCCGGCTGATCAGTTAACCGGCGACATGGACGTCATTGTCGGTGATTTGGTTGAGCTAGCTGATCTGGGTATCAAGGAAGAACCCCCAATTCGCTTTGCGTATGAGGCGTTGTGTTGGAGTACTCATGTTGATACTTGGGAGAAGTCTTGGGAGGTGGCCAAAAAGGTTGACAGACCCAACTTTGGTCTTTGCCTCGATACCTTCAACATCGCTGGACGTGTCTGGGGTGACCCAGCTTCCCCAACTGGAAAGACACCAAACGCAGATCAAGATCTCAAGGAATCTCTAGAGAGACTTAAGAAAGAAGTCACCCTGGACAAGGTGTTCTACATCCAGGTCGTCGATGCAGAAAAGATGGAATCTCCACTGGTCAAAGGACATCCATTCCACGTGGATGGAAATCCCGCCAGGATGAACTGGTCACGAAATGCTAGGGCTTTCATGTATGAGACAGATCGTGGTGCTTATCTTCCTGTTGAGGATATTGCCAAGGTGTTGATTTATGATATGGGTTACAAGGGATATGTCTCTATGGAACTCTTCTCACGAACCATGTCTGAGGAGGGGAAGGATGTGCCGAAGCAACATGCGGAGAGGGGCATTGCTGCGTGGAATAAGTTTGTTGAGAGGCTTAGGTTGAATTAGTTCTAGGAAACATAAGCAGTTAATGCAAGTGATTTCTTTATCAATATAATCAACACGTTAATTGTCGTCTATTTGAGTAGTGTTACTTGTAAACCAGCAATTTGGAAGTGCTCATTCATAAACATCGTCTCTGTCAGGCAGTCGTAGTTGTTGAAGACCTCGCTGCCAGGAGGCTGATGGTCAATCTTGTACATGCAAAACTGCAATTGAGATCTGTGGCTGAAAGAATATATATGCCATGGCAACTGTGTACATGTAAAGCTTGGAATGTTATTCATTATATCCGACCCCTAGCGCAAATCTAGAAGTTGATACCAGGACTCTTCTCTGCTGAGTCAATAAGCACCCTCCACGCTCCATCCCTATCAAGCTTCTTAACCCTCTCCTCCCCTGCCCAAAGTCTCCACTGCTCCTCAATCTGATATCCAATGACATGTGTTCCCTCAACCGTTGGCCATCCCTTCTGTTCAGCCAGCTTGATCATCCTCGTTCGTCTGGGCTTGAAGCACATGTCAAGTAGAACTCCCTTCTCGGGACGAGATAGAAACTCTTCCAGGTTGGCTCTAACAGCAAGCTCCTCAGGCGTTTTTGGCTCAAAGTCAGGTACCGTGCCGACCACGTAGTATGGTGTCTCGAGTTTCTGGGCCTCTCCCTCCTTGACGTGGATGATTTTCGGTACAGGTGAAAGCTTTTGTGAATCTCGTACGAGATCTTTCACCTCCTGCTCGTCGCGGTTCAAGACGTAAATAACTGAAGATTTAAAGTATGAGCTGAGTGCATAAACAGCAGCTCGACTAGCTCCTCCAGCACCAACGATCAAAGCTGGTTTGTTCAGTACCGGCTCACCAGCCTGATCGCCTTTCTCAAGTAAGCATCCCTTGATACCGCGCCAATCAGTGTTGGTTCCTCGCAGTTTCTTGGGATCTTCCCAGTCCCGGTACACATTGTTGCAGGCGCCGATAGTGGCAGCAAGGTCATCTAATGCATCAAGACGGGGAATGATTGCGTTCTTGTAAGGCATTGTCACGACCAGACCTGCAGTGGACTCTTTTCGTGCAAGGTCCATTAGGTTGTCGAGAGTGGCGCATTCTGTAGCGTAAAAAGTCCATGGAAGTCCAAGAGATTGAGCGATATGATTATGCATTGGCGGGGCGATTGAGTGGCCGACGCCAATGCCGACAAGGTGAAGGGTGCGCTGTTCTTGACTTTCGGATGCCATCATGAAGATGATTGTTTAGTTCGATTGAGTGTAAGTATTTGTTTCTTCTATTATTCCGATGTGTAATTTAGTTTATCTATTTCATTTGCTTCCCCAGATTTTAGGCACGGAGTATTCTTCTGCCGCCTTGGGGATCCTCGTCTCCGCTCACTAACTCCCCGAGACTCCACTGCGGCGACAATGCCGCCGAAACCCAAGGGTCCATATTCCAGTCATCCATGCTTTGAACTTGGCAAGATAGATGATATTAGAAGTGAAATGCATATTTATGTATATTAATCAGAAGTGTTATAATATTGAACTTCAATAATCAGATTTCTACAAGTACTATTTGCATTCAACGTTACATCTGAGTCCTAGAGGCCTTATTGTAAAATGTGTTTTTTTTTTAATAGTATTTGAGTATCAAAGATTTATCAAAATCAAAGTGGCCGTAGGTACCTTGCTAGCTACCTCGTGCACCCCAGATGAGTTCAATGTCCGAGATAACCAGTTGAGGGAGGGCAATGCCAGGTCCAACATCTTAATTGTGCATGGCGGAAGTGAAAGGGAAAATCGTTGAACGAGAACAACCCGCACTTCTTTGCAGCCCATTCCAACCGAGGGTGCAGCACCTTCCATGTGATACCTTACATTTGCATCAGAGTCTCGCCGTATATAATTCATTCAAACACTAGCCGTCCAAAGTAGGTGCATGGCGTAGGGGGGACTAAAAGGTGTTAGCATATTGAGGTTAGTATAAAGCCAACATGCTAACCTTCAATCCGCAAAGATCGTTACCGCACAGTACCCCAACGGAGGTGCGACCCCTGGCATCAACTGCCCCTCAGAGTACCGCGTTTCATGTGAGTTCCAGCACCTTGAGGGCCTTTCGATACTCTGCCCTTCTCAGAGCCGCCGAAACAATTACACATGTTGATGAGTTTGGTGTAAAATTGGGTTGAAGTTTGCTGGGTTGAGGTCAAGGATGACTCTAAGAATAGAGTTGAAGTAGTTGTGTGCGTGCGTGTGTGTGAAAGAGGAAGAGAAAATTGTTTGAAGAGCCCCAGGTTGAAGGGAGATGTTGGGGTATTTATAGATTTTTGGTTGCTATTTGAGTCATCATATAGATTTGTTCCCAGAAAGTTAGAATTATCATATTACTGGACCTTTTTCTCAATGCTCAAATGATATGAAGGCACTGAAATGCTTAAATAGAGACATAAGAAATACGATCTGTTCTAAACTTTATTTAATCACTCGGCCAAGCTCAATGGTTATAATAACACCTTCTAGACAATAAGCCTCAATTGATACAAAGTAATTCTCACTTTAGTCATCAGGCAGATCATCAGTCGTTGGTGCACTTGTCACCGCAAGTGCCTCCCCCTCAATCACTTTGCTTAAGCATCAGATAAGCTTTGTCGACAAAGTTTGCACATCAAGACACGTCTATGGGAAACGATCCATTGAGCAAGGCCAAACCTCCAGCCGGATACTTACTGCTGCAGTGGCAATTTATTAGTTCTCCTACCAATTACTGAAGTATTGGAAGCCATAAGGTTTGAATGGAGTGATTATTGGCTGCCAGCGCTATCAGGGATACAACCTCACAGTCGACGAGAATATACTTTAGTTCATAAAAGTAATAAGAAGACGATGGTTCATCTAACAAAACCTATGATATCTGAGAATATGCCGCAGCAGTCGTATACTCTATGGGTCATGGGGCTATTAGAGGAATTGCAACTCATGGGAGTATACTTTCGGCATCCAACAGGTTATGCGAAGGCAATCATCTTTTTCCAGGATTTAAACTTTTACAACCAAAAGCTTCTCAACACTTATGCGTGGAGAGTGAATAAGAGACATTACTAACAAGGCTTCACTTTCTCTGCCTTCTCTTTCTTCCTACCTTGTTCATTTCTCTTCTTTCGCCACAAGTCTTCTCTTCTTCCCATCCATTTCCTACTGCTGATCCCACAGCCCTGAACATTATTACATATGACGTCACACTTACAAATCATTCCCTCTTAGCCCCTTGTCATGGTTCCATCATCATGGAGACCCGAACCAAAGCGATCATTTCTGCAACTGTCGCATTTACGGCTGGAGTTCTCGCCTCCATACAGTCTTCTTGTTCTCCGATAGACGCATTGCGATTGTCAAAAGGTTTATATCTGCTCTAGCAACGGATCCGGCCTAAAGTATGCGATGGTTGCGTCTCTCAAAAGGCTGAAGCTCTTCAAAAGGTCGTGATTCAGTGGGTGGGTCGGCTCCGATCACGCTGGATATTTTGACTCTGTAGTCCTTGCTGATGTCGAGGACGATGAAGGTCTGGAAACAGCATAGAGTCTTATGATTCACATTACCTTGTTAATTCCCATCAGGCCCTTTAAATAATTATAAGTTATCTTGTTGGAAACAAAGAGAGAATCAGTTGAATCTCTACACTTTCCTGGTCGCTCCAATACTAAAATAAACCCCGTCTTTTTATCACTGCTGAGACATCCAGCATAATTGCCAAGACGACTACGGCATCTGAGGAATAGAGTCCAGCCCAGTCTTTTATCAGCTCACTATTCCAGGAGGCGACCTTCGATAGAGCACACGATAGATTTCCCTGCACCTTTAACCATCCCTCAATAGAATCTTCATTCACCTTCAATTCCGACCTTGATCTTGCTCACACTGTTCCTATTCAGCTTATGTACCTTTCCGCGATAATTATCGCCGGGCCGTCTACTGGTATATTCATCTTTCAACTCTTACGTCAATTAACCAACGTAGCTTCATTTAACAGGCCATTACTCCTGGGCCAGAGGAAGAATACACGCTGTTATACTGGTTGGTACATGAATATTGGCGAAGTGCTCGCCGTTTCTGACAGGTGATTCGCTACTGTTCTTTAGATGGATGGTATCATGACCAGCCATTCAGATTTCGCCCCCATTGACACCACCACGCCTCTCCACGCTTGATCTAAGAGAAACATTCTATATTTGGATGGCTAGTAAACCATCAGTGAACTACTGCTTACAATGTTTATGGGTTACAGACCCATTTATCAATTGTCAAGAGTTATCAGAAGAAATGTGAGGTTTGAAGAAATAGGCCAATTCGCAGCATAAGCGTCAGTCAAAATTAAATACGATTGGAGGGATTACAGGCCATAAGAATATGGATTAGGCAGCTAACACAGGTAATTGGAACACTGCTTCTTTTTTTTTTCTTCCCACGATATAAGCTTCTACCCAAAGCTTCCACGATTAATACAAATCGGGACATTTTAGCGCTTAGGCAAGTGAGGTTTAAGTCCATTTAAAGTAGAGTAGCCTCATGTTTTCAAAGTATCTCTTACCTTTATCTCTTAACCTTCTCCATAAGATCTTTAATCTGTTTGATCTGCATGCAAAGCGGTGGCATTGGTCACAGAAGAAGACAAGAAGCTCAACCAGATATGTTTTCATTGATATGTACCAACAACTAACTAGATCCCAAGAAATGCTTGCCTAGAAGCGTGGGTGGTAAAGCTCGAGGGCGGCTTGGCCGGAGCCATCCTCTACCAGTACCGGCAGAAGCGAATCATTCCAAATCTCATATCAATCTCAAATTCATCCACAGCGTAGTAAGGATCGTAAAGGTTTCGTGTTTCAAATGATCGTAGAGCTTCGTAAGTATCGATTTGTCGTTGTCGATGATCATCTCCAGTACGAGAAGTCACCATGATCGATTTCAGTGGGTGAAACTCTTTACCAGCCAAATTTGTTGACGGTCTTCTTGATGGTGATGGTGCCACCGCCGACGTTGAAGTTGCAGCCCTGGTTGCCGCTCTGGAGATAAAGTTAGCAAGTGTTGGCGGGATTCATCGAATGTTGGTGTACTCACGTTGTTGTTGCAGCACATCTGGATACCGTTGCAAACACCTCCAATACCACCGTTGGTGAAAGTGACACACTCGACATCGGCCTTGTTGCCAGAGGAGGTACAGCAGTAGAGAGATTGGCCGTTACCGCAGATGTTGGCCTGGTTGTTGACGGGGGCAGGAGCAGGAGGAGGAGGAGGAGGATGAGGGCGAGGAGGGGTGGCGAGAGCGCCAGAGGCGAGGGCAACGATGGCAAAGATGGAGGTGGTGAACTTCATGTTGAAGGTGTTAAAAAAGTGATTGTCTCGAAGAAGATTGTTAAAAGTTTTGGTTGGGATCTGAGTTGATTGTTGAGTGAGTGAGTGATGAGGAAAGATGATATTGGAGGGAGATTGGTGGTCCTTATATAGATATTTTTGGACTCATAGAGAGCCATGTCTTTGTCTTGTTTGTTCAACTTCAAAGGCCTCACTATGGCCTCTCTTGACGCCAAAGTGAACTCATGCCAGCTGAACTTGAAGCTATTGAACTCTTTTCCATGCTCTTACAGCATAATGAGCGCCAAATTGATGCAGACAAAGCCCAACGAGAGGTTGGCTAACTCCGCAACTGAACAAACATCATGAAATAGTTGGAGGAGAGGAGAAGAGGCTGAATCGAGACCGAGTCTAGGTCGAGCCTCATGCGATAGCCCGAGTGAGCTGGGTCGAATATGTGCTGTTCAAGTCGGGGCCGAGGACCCGGATGATCCGGTAAAGGTGTAATTGGACATTAGCATGGCTTTTCAGCCGCAATAAGAGCCTGCGAGGACAACACATGCAAATGCATGTGTAACAGTAGTAATCAACAACAGTGAGGGTGCATCGGCGAATTAGACTTCAATGTCAGGGTGACTCGTTCGCCACGCTTTTTGAGACGGAGGCCGAGACCCGGATCAACAGGGACGCATTGGCCGGCAGATGCGAAGGCTTAACGCATGTAACAGCACCGGATTCCAAGTACGAATTAACCTCTCGGGCCTCACAGCATAAGCAAATACACTCTCTCAACCAAAAAAAGACCCGAACATCTGGTCAATTAGTCTAGGACTCGGAAATATTGAAAAGTGCAGTGAGTCTAAATCACGTGTAAGACAATAAACGTTTAAAACCGTCCCGGCTAGAAGAATATGGGGATACCAGGAGCAGAGTTCAATAGATCGACAACAAGGTCCAAAGTCCCCAAAAGAAGGCTTATTTAGTGGCTTACCTTATGGCTGGCTGAATGTTGGCTCATCATATTACCATCTCCCTGGATCACTGTGCATATGCGCATTGACCCAACACCGACATCCGCTGTGACCTAACACGAGAAACAAACATTAGCACAGACAGCACTTATGTCATATGTTGTCATTCTAAGCGTACATGGTAGTAATGGGTGCGAATTTACTTTTTCAGCTTAGCCGTCTCTTACAGGGAAGCATTTACTTTAAAACACTACACAAATATCATTCTCTGTCTCGCTCAAATCATTCTCGGTCATTCTGCTCCACTCGTTACTTTTACTCGAGCACACACTCTCTCTGTATTCAGCTTCACCTTACACTTTGAGCTACCATGCAACTCCAACTTTCCACTCTCTTCTACGGCCTCGCCGTTCTGCAGGGCGCTATTGCATCGCCTGTTGCCGAACCGGTTGCAGAGGTTGAAGCTCGCGACATTGAGCCTAGAGCACCTTCTATGGGAGACTTCCCGTGGCCTAGACTTCCGCAACTCCGACGTAAGTTTCTCTAAAGTTGTTGAAGTGACGAGTCTAACTCTATCTGTTTTGAAGGGGGCAAGAAGGGTAGCGACAAGGACAAAGACAAGGACAAGGACTGTCCTGCTCCGACAAACAACCAGGGAAATGCTTGTTCTTCTGGAACTCAGTACTGCTGCACTACCAGCGCTGACGGCGGTAAGTATCCCTCTTTCGCCCTTGGCCTTGCTTCTATTCTAACCTTGTGCCCTGCAGTCCAAACCTGCTCCAACTCGGAGGTTTGCAATGCTAAGATCATTTGCTGCAACAACAACAGCGGTGTAAGTATCCTGTACCCCATTCCCCGTCTCTCGCTCACAATTGCCCAGTTCCAGATGTGCATTGGTGAAATCGATTTCAATGCGCCCGTGACCATCAACATCAACATCTACAAGGGTGGAAAGGGTGGCGGCAAGGGCTACAAGTCCATCAAGGAGTAAGAGAGTATCCTGTACATACTACCGACCGCGTATCTATGTTGGAGAGTTTGTTAGCCGAAAACTACTTTCGTTTCTCACACTCCTTTTTGAACGATGGATTGGGAATGAGCTTCGCCGATGGGACAAAAGAGGGTCGTACATAATCTTTAGTCAACTCTAGCTATCCAAAAGAGGCGATTTTAAACCTACCCAAGACTCTCAGGTGCCCCATAACTTTGTCAGATCTATGAAAAAAAAGAAGGAAAAAAAAAACATGGGGAATCCTGGATCGCGAGCCATATTTTTAGCTCAAACCCAAGTTGGGCAATATTTGGTGAGAAATTTGTATCCAGAGCCTAAGACAAAAAAAGGGAATCAACCGGTCCAGAGCCTATTTCTCCTTCCGACCACCAGCGGAAGTCGTTGTCATCACGGTAAATAAGCATGGCTTGCACTAATAGAGACTAGTCGTTACACTTTTTGGTGATACCACGTTGAGCCGCCTTGCCACGTAAGAGGTAAGGTCAGCCACTTAGTAAAAGAATCGGGCCCTCGACAGTAGCGGAAGTCGTGATTTGGGATAGTTGATCAATTCGTGCCTGAACCTGGTACCTGGGCTGGAGATCCTTGATCGATGTCAGCCTTAATGTAAAATGAGATCTTAGTGTTGAGTAAAAGGATTGATTTGATGAGTGTTTGGAAAATCCGGGGATTGTCAATGCGTAGATGGATCAGCGCACTAGTCTCAGGTTGTAACCTCAACGTTCAGATCTTGAAGGACAAATGCGTATTAGTGACGTTGTCAATCCGATCACGCAATACTTTTTTTCCCGAAAGGAGTCAAAGTTTGTAAAGGTTAAACTTTTCCCTAATGTCTGTTTAGTCTGAGCAAAGACTCCAAAACGGTCACTGTTGAGATCTAAAAATACGGCCAGCCGTGTGGCTTCACAAAGACGACGTTGACGATAGTGGTAAGGAACACCCGCTCTTAGTACCCCAACGGTGATCTAAACCTTGTACATTTCGGGTTTGATCAAGGCCCGTATAGTGTGCCACAAAAGAATGATATGTCCAGTTATCCTCCGCCACAGGCTCGGTGGCGGGGTTGGTGGAAGAAAGTTTATGCTACTGCAAGCCATGCCAATAGCTCTTCGATAGACTTAATAGTTTCTAGCTGACAGTTTCAGAACCAATGACTTGGAAGATCTATACAAGGTATTTGAAGTTTAAGATGGAGATAATTGAATGATTTTCGTCATGGTCGGATCATGAAGTGCTGCATCTCGTATAGGAAATCACTGCGAAGTTACGGTGATGGCTGGAATTTTCCGACGTGATGAAATGCAATATCACATGAATGTGGGCTTTGAGATTTGTTTATTGCAACACCAGTTTCGTACAATGAAACGGGCTTACAGGGTTGGTGCCGTATTCCCGGAACAATCGACTCAGCATCACGTTTGATGATCAGGAAAGCAGTGAGACGTGGCAATAATCCAGTGGTAGCAAATAGAAATCGAGGACCTTGATGCATCTACCGTACATACCGGCAGTCAACGTTTGCTCGTAACGCCTCACCGGAACCGTTTCGGCGTAAAAGTTCAAACACCAAGAAGCTATCAGGTCTCAGATTTGATAGACCAAAAGGGAGATATCATCACGATACTAGCAAGGATTTAAGCAATAAGAAATAAGCTATTGTGAGACACTCTCTCGGCCGCAGCTCAAGGTTAGAGCTTCAACTCAGGGTCCGATATTTGGCAACGAGACCCCTGTAACCACCGACATCCGGTCTGCATTACCCCGCAATATTGGCAATGATGGCTTCAAATCTCATTGCAGTGAGACAATACTTCCACCGCATCTTCCATGCCAGCATGGCGAAAGACTAGATAAGCAAGTAGTTGTTTGACTAGCCCCAGAAGTGCATCTCACCCAAGCTGAAATGCGCACCGAGACATTTCGGCTTCACAACAGCTGATAACCCTGGTTAACTGCATCTCTAGATCCTTATTTTGTGACTCGACCACCGCACGCGTACGGAAGTCTAGGTGAGGCCATACCCGCTTTTCACAATTATCAAAGTTGGTAGGCAAGACTATACCCTGGCTGTCATGAATGGTCTCTGGAAGAGAAGCGGCTGTTCGTTCTCGACCGGTAGTCGGCCCAGCTGCCCAACACTTCCCTCTCGGAAATATCTCAGCACCTATTGTGGGCTCCACATATTGCATGTTTCCCCTCTTCAGCCTTCTGGTGAGGCTGGTCTAAAATCTGACTATGATCGGGGCTGTTGAGGCAAGGGGTGCTCAAATATGCTCCGAATCGAATCGACTTGGCGCGATGATACCCAACATGAGGAAACTAGAGCGAAGATCCCAAGGTATTAATAGTATATGATGGTCTAATTCAATTAACGGGGTTTTGAGATGCTTGTAAGGATATGGAGTGGCAAACGGAGTCGGAGGAAGACCGGAGCATAACGGTTCCAGGGGGGCGAAAGCGCTGAGAGTGAGAGCTGACGCTGACCGCTGGCCTTACCTTATGGTATAGTGGATATGGTAGTAACTTTGTCTTGAGATATGTAGCATAAAGAATAAGTTCAAGCAGAACACGATGAAGTAGCCTTATAACAGTAAAAGGATAATTACTGGCATGATCTTCCTGCAAACTGTATGACTTGAATGTCCTTGGCTCGGCTTGGCGTGCACATGAAGCAGGGGAGGGAGTCTTGCTTATGTCGTATCAGCTACCCTAAACATAGATATGATCGACAAGCGGGTGAGGCAGAGCCGCATTAATTCTGTAGCCCGAGTCAACAACACATGAGAAATAATATTTGACTTGGTTCTTGGCTGTTTTGGTGTAAAGAAATGTGGCATAGGTAATGGATCTATGATTTGTTTTTCGGTGTGTTACCTAGACTTGTCTCGTCGAGAGACATTGATAAGGTTTCATCCAAACTGGACCGATGATTGACAATTTACATGTCAAGATAACAGAAACATCATCCATAATATAATTAGACAGGGAACTGGTTTTTGCTGCAGTAAGTAAAACGCGCGGTAATAGCACGACTTAAGATCTCATCCTTCTTTTTAACTCAATCAATATGAACAAGATAGTGTCAATTGAGGCAATCGTCAAGTTGTTTACATATTCACAGTCTTTCAACACACTGCATTAATTTGACCTGCATCTGCAGAGCATCTCGTCATCTAATCCATAGTGACAACCTCCCAATTCGTTTGCACATTTCCCTTGGTGGCCTTGGAATAAGGACAAACTTGCATGGCCTTCTTCGCAATCATCTCCAACTGATCCTTCTTCAACCCCCTAACCATAACCTTCATATCCACCCTCAAGGACAAATCCAACTTTTTCATATCACCGACAAGATGCACAGTCGCCTTGACAATACTATCCTCAGGCGAAGTCGGCATAGTAATACCCTCCTGAGCCGCCACCGCATTCATGGCAGATTGGAAACAGGCACCGTATCCAGCAGCAAAGAGTTCTTCGGGATTCGTCTTGCCAGCGTCGCCGGGGCCGCCAAGGGCTTTGGACATTGTTAGGTCGACATTGAGGTTTTCGCCTTCGACATGGCCTTTGCGGGCGCCGACAACCTTGGCGTAGGCTGAGTAGAGAACTGGGCTGTCCTTTTGGGGCGTGTTGGAAGAAGCAGGGGTTTTGGTGGCATAGGGATAGGAATCAGAGGAGGGGTTTTCAGGTGAGTTGCTGGAGGTTGTTTCGAAGCGGCGCGTTATTATTGGGGTTCTGAATATGGGTGATGTGCCAGTGCGCAGTGCCGCGCGGCGGAGAGATTGGGAGATGCGAAGGGATGACATGTTGATTTCCTTGTGATAGCTTCTGAATGATTGCAGAAGCTGAAGATTCTGGTCAGTGATATTGACTTTGGTTTTATGACGATAAAGTCATGCACGTCACCATGAGCCTTAGACTTGGTGTCTCTCCAGCAACTGGCTACGTCATGTAACCAAATATCGGAAATGTAATCGATGATGCATTGCCTTTTCATTTCGCCAAAAATAATCAATTACATTACTAAGAGAATATCGTGCTGTTCAGAAAATTAAAGAGAGAGGTAATGGGATTAGACATCGCTATGAGACGAGGTCAGCTCCTGTAAGCTCCTGTAAGTACATTGCGATGGTACATTCAAGTCATTCAAGTGCCATTGGCAAGCAGCTCTGCTTACGTTTGATTGGGCACTTATCCAAAATTGTGGGCCACTCAAGCAAGCCAGGGAGCCCACCAAAGCTTCGCAACAAACAACGTTAAGCCATCATCATGAGCCCGAAAGCCGAGTGATGACCAAATCAGTCACGGCCAATTGAAGAGTCAGAACCTAAAGACAATTGTGCTTTGCGTCTAGAACAATGCGAGACACGGGCAGTTTAGAGGCGCCGTTGGTGGCCGTCGCGTCGCGGAGGCGTCAACGCGACTCGCAGCCACAAAAAAGAACAATATCTAGTGCCGCGACCTCAAGAGGAACAATATCTAGTGTCGCGTTTGGAAGCAAACAATTGCCGACTTCACATGAAAGTACCAAACTTCTTAGAGATATAATAAAATCGATTGCCCGTGATGTGATCTTCTTTGCACATTCAACCGGCGCGCATCTAGACAACCATTCACGAGTATTTTCATGTAATTGGAATCACCTTTACGATGAATACCAAGCTCCCTTTTCAGCATTCTATGGGCACGATATACAACCACGCCAAGTGGTCGAGTCTCGTCGCTGCTGGAGTCGTTGCCCTCACTTCTGTACTGGTTGTCGCCTTGCGATTCTGGAATTCCAGGCAAACACCCGAGGTCAAGATTTTGCTTCGAGATGAGATCAAAAGCGCAAGACAGCGGGCGCTTGAATATTGCTTCAATCCTCGGGCGGTAATGGCCAGGGGCTACGCCAAGGTACGACGGAACCTATCCTTAGAATGGCTCATGCTGACAGAGTAGTTCAAAAATGAGGTCTTTGGTCTAGATACCCAAGATGGTAAGAGGCCTGACTGATTCTTCATCTTATCAACTGACATGTCATAGGTGTCAAGCTCGTCATTCCACCAAGATTCCTCGATGAACTAAAGAGTCATCCCGCCCTCAGCTTCAAAGTCTCGATTGATAACGTCTGTTCCATGTACTTTACCTGATACGACGTAAAGCTGACGGACCTAGGATATGCAAATCGAGTACACGCACTTTGGCGGTCCAGCGGAATACGTAATTCATGCTATCAAAGCCAACTTGACTGGATCGCTTTGTGAGTATCGTCTTTGCTGGTAGCGAACGTGGATTGACCATACTAGCTGCCTTCACACCACTCCTTCATCGCATGGTTCAGAACAACATGCCTAAAATTCTTGGAAAATACGATAGTATGTCCCCGTTATAGACTCACGCCTGGTTTTACTAACAGCGACAAGATTGGACTCCCGTCAAAGTCCACGACCGTGTACTTCGCCTCATCGCTACAAACAACGCCCGAGTATTCCAAGGTACAGCCGCCAGTCTCGATGAAGAATGGCTCGAAGCTTCTACCGGCTACGTCTTGGCATGCTTCGACTGCATCCGAGCTCTTAAACAATGGCATCCCTGGCTCAGATCCCTCGTCTACAGATTCATTCCCGAACGCGCTGCCATTAAAGACCAATGGGCCAAAGGCCGCAAGCGAGTCCTGGCTTCTATGCGTGAGAGACAGCAAAAGGGAGGTAATCTGGAGGACCCGCCTACTATGCTGGATCATCTGAGCAACGGGAAGAATGAGTCTATCGCCAATGACATTGAATTGCAGTTGCTTCATCAAATGACGTTGATTGCTGTTGGGACTGTCACAACGTTCTCATCGACAACGCAGGCTATTTATGATCTTGTTGCTCATCCTGAGTACATACCAATTCTTCGACAAGAAGTCGAGTCTGTGCCCCGAGACCAGAATGGGAACTTCACCAAGGAGTCGACTGTGGCGATGGATAAACTTGATAGCTTTCTCAAAGAAAGCCAACGCTTCAACTCACCTGATCTCAGTATGTACTTGACTAACAGTCAATTCCTTCCAAGCAGCGCTAATTGATTATAGCAACTTTCCAACGAGCAGCAACTGCAGACATGAAACTTCCGGACGGCACATTCGTTCCCAAGGGTACCAAACTTGAGATCAACACTTGCTCCATACACAAGGACTCTGAACTATACGAGAACCCAGAAGAGTTTGATGGTCTGCGCTTTCATAAATGGCGAAAGGCTCCTGGCAAGGAAAAGAAGTACATGTACTCGAGCAGTGGGATCGATGATCTGTCCTGGGGCTTCGGACGACATGCATGCCCTGGGAGATACTTGAGTGCTATCAACATTAAGCTCATCATGGCGGAACTGTTGATAAACTATGATATCAAGCTACCTGATGGAGTAAGCAGGCCTGCCAATATCGAGTTCGAAGTCTTGGTAAGTTTTGAGTGTTTGGGATAGTTACTTTAGACCTGGTTCTAACTTTGGATAGTGCTCTCCGGAACCTGACTTTGAGATACTTTTGAAGGATAGGGAACATTAGAGAACATAAACGCGGGGGGGGGAGGGGGCTTCAAAGAATTCCATGGAGTTAGAAATGTGATAGAAGAAAATGCTTTAAGATTGACGAGTCACGAGAGCAAGTGTTTAACAAAAAGTTGACTTGTTCTGTCCGCCAATTCTAATCATCATTGTGGCTGAGATAAAAACTCAAAGTTCGCTCGCTAGAATGTCAGTTTAAGCCGCACTGGCAGCTAGCAAACAACGCCGCGCCGTCGATCGCCCAGCATCACCTCCCTGCGCGCTGGGGTCCAGTAAGATACCAAGAACCGGCAGCGAAATGAAGCTTGGTCTTGGGAAAAACCAAACGTTGAAAATTAGGTCGATGAATGAAGGGTTGCTTTTTAATATTATTAAAGCCATAATTCGTATTATATACTACTATATAAGTTTTCGTCCACTCCATGACGGCTAGTCTCTTTGTTTTTCATCCTTGTTGTCATGCTTATTGTTTACATATTCAACATTAAGATCCTTCCCAACAGCAAGCAAATCTCTGTTAATAATCGCCCGAATATGGAAAGCAGCGCATATAAACCATATGATGACCAATACGACAGTCATGGCCGACCCGAAGGCTTTGATGCCTCTGGATGATAGAGCAGTTCCAACGTTTATAGTCGCAAGAGCAAGACCAACGTTGGGGAAAACAAGTGCCCACCAGGTTAAACTAAACTCCATCCTTCGAATCGCACGGAGGACAGATATGGCGGAGAGAGCTGAGAACCAGATTGCCATCTGCCAGATGAAGAGGCCGGCAGCTACTGATATTCCAGACCATAGTTCGCCAGCGGGAATACTGGGTGTGTTGAGAAAATCATCCGGGAGAGCAGACTTGGCTTGTTTACCAAGTGCAATTAAGCCAGCGCATGTAAAAGCTAGAAAATGTCAATACCAAGATCAAAGTCCAGGAATATGGCGTCTTACCTGTAGGTCCAACAGCAATAAACATAGTCGGCCTCTTTCTCGCAGCGGGCAATCGATGCTGAATCAACCGCGACAAATAAACAGCATAAATGAAAAGCGCCAACATCCACCCAAGCCCCTGACCCATCAAACCCGCCACGATGATCTGCACCGCACTCCACTGAGGTTGACCCCCCGCAATCTTTGCCGCCAAAATTCCCGTCACCAAGAACGGATACGCAGGCAGAATCCAACTCGGCAACGCCTCCGAGATATCAAGCCTCTCCGTCTCAAAAATAATATGATACTGCGCTACCGCCACAACCATCTCGCAGGCGTAGTATATCCAGAACACAACCCTCATCGCAGTCGTTAGCCAAGGGCCCGTCTCTGGACCGCCGTAGGATTGTGCGCCTGTTAGGATCAAGGCGATGGAGATCCAGAATGCGCCAAAGAAGAATGATTCAGATGGGTGGTGTAGACTTGTTGAGAATGCTCGAGGTTTCATTGAGAAGCGCGCGATGATGAGTGCTGTAAAGGTGAGGAAGAGGACGAGGTTGAGGATATAAAAGATTTTGCCAATTGTTCTGAGTCCGGTAAAGGTATATGGTTGTTGGCCGAGTAAATTTGCCAAACCGCCCGTTGACATTGTACAGGGAAACCAACACCAAGTAAATCTAACGACACGATCTTTTAGTCGTAAAGGCCGAGGTTCGTCCTTAGGAAACGCCCTATCACGCGCCGAGTCCCCAGACTCCAAGTCAACATGGCGACCATTGAGCATTCGCGTAAAATCATCATTCCCTGCATGATCCTGGGGTCTTTGTTGTTGTTGCTGCGACATTTTTGATCGCAATAATTCAGTGAATGTATATATATACTCAAAAGATCAGATCTGGGACTATTTGTTTTATGTATTTGATTCCAAGACATTATGTTCCTTGATTTTTTTACTTCTTGGCCTCGTGACGCAGGCCAAGATGTCGTCACTAGACCCAGTCTAGCCGATCAGAGTTTTGGGCTAAACTCCACTAAAACCTCCACTGCGCCAGCAAGTCATGGATTTACGGCACTGGCTCTTTCTATGGATTTCCTCAAAACTATATTGCTTAGCTTCTTTATTTCTCATGGGTATCTTTTTATAGTAACTTCACTAAGAGCATTGTTTCGTTATTGATAGAGAAATTGAACAGATAATCAAGTAAGATACCTGAATTTTAAGGAAATAACATAAAAACATATCTAATAGCACCGTTTAGTAGTCTCATCCCGACGCTTTGGAGGACCCTGTCGTGGCTACTCCTTGGAGGCACTTGTTATTACCAACAGACTTTGTGATCTTTTTATCAGAGAATCTGTTTCGACTGAAATTAAGGCAATTAAAAGATAAGTATTAACAAGATGTAGTATAAAATCACTGTCTCGCTCATACTATAACAGTAAATAGAAGCTCTCCGACTTGACCCCAAAGTGGCCAATAAGAATATTCCCAGTTCCCAGATGCGGAAACTTAAAAGTCCCGCCGTCCGACTCCAAGTCCCAATTCGTAAATATCCATAAAACGCTCTCAAGCGACGCTTGTTTTATATCCATTTCTATCGTATCCTCGTTATATCAAAATTTCATCTCGTCATACTGTGCTTGCAAAACTCTCCTGGTGCTAACAAGGTCAGCAAAGTTGACTCATTTGCGCTCACAAACCAATCCATCCATCACGTACCTCCAGACTCCTCATCATTAAACATATCCATGAGAACTCTCCGACCGTAACAACGCGACCCCAACTGCTATCATTGCGGCAAAAACCACACAAACCGCGACGATGAGGATCACTGCAAATTTCGTCCAGTCGTCTCCGTCAAGATGTCGCATATCCTTTGTCCATTCCGGCATGTTAATCGAACCGCCCTGAACCAACCAAGCAACAACCCAAATCGTGATGACAACGACGGTGAGAATGAGTTGTCTGGCATTTTTGATAGCCTCTATAAACGGTCGCGCTCTAGATTTTGACTTTGTCTTTGGCATTTTTGGGGGAAGAAACGGTGTAGGGCTGGCTAGATGAAAGGTGGGAAAAAAAGTGGCATCATCCGTATTGAAATAAGGTATATCCCCCGCATATGTCAGATCACAAGACGTTTCATGGCTGAGCTGATCGAGATGATGTGTTTCTATTCGCTTGTTTGCTTGATTATGGCGAATCATATTGGGTCTCGGATGCTTCGGAGGGTGGTTCAGCCACCAGGAAACATATGATTGACCCCACCTTTACTTGCAAGAAACAAGGCAGTCAAAGTCAACTTTGCTGACGGACATGGGATTTCGGGGTCCGACAATGATGAATAGCCCGAGAATGCATAGTAGGACGGTAGATCATCGGCCCTTCCACAGGGGCTGTTGAACGCTTCCAGATTGATTATAGGTTGACAATGTCTTATATATTTACTTGGGTTACTAGAATAGCCGAGTAAGAATCAAATATATAATATTGTGCGTGAAACGAAACTATCTATTGAGTTATACCTCATAGCTACTCCGAGTCGGATTTGGTAAACTGGAATGGCTTCAACTCGCTTGCATATCTTTCATCACTCCTGTACTGAGCAAAACTATCAATAGCCACCTTCACGTTGGAAGCCGCATTAGTATTACAAAATACAATAATCGACATCTTTGCGCCCGACGCTTGACCTATGCGAAAGGCATCCCTCTCAGTCCCGGTTTCGAGAGGTGTAGTGGTGTTATTGGGGAAATCCGAATAACTGGGTATGGTGCTATTCAGGTGACAAGCAGCGATGAGAATCTATCGGAAGCAGTAGGAGATTGCAAATATCCACATAATACCAGTATGACATAGTATAGCCCTGAATTAACTTGAGAGTTATTGTTTATTAGATAAAGCTACATAGCTTGGTTAGTATAGGGACATAATGACTATAGGGCTGATATATCAGTAGGCCACCTAGCGATAAACGATACAGAAAAGTTCATGTGTTAAATAGTAATCAATATAGGCAGCAGTATAGTCGGAGTCAGAAATCACTTCAGATACCTCTGAGGGATCACCAAAGGTCCAGGGGGCCTATCATAGGCTCCATTAGAGGTTGTCTCCTTGAGCGAAGGGCCGATGAAAAGATGAATTGGACTCGTTTCTCTAGGGCCAATGTTGATGGTCATCTCGATTTAGAGAAAGGGCCTGGCTAGAGAACCGAGTGAGGAGGAGACATCAGTTGTTGACGTAGTCTCAGTGGTAGTCAAACACAGCGTTTAAACAGTGGGAGGGATGCAGTCCGAGTAGTCTTAAGTCCATGCCTATATAGGTTTATATGCAGTAAGGAAGTTTAATTTAAACCCTATCAATACCTCTCTGTAAGATAGATCTAGGCAACACGTTAAAAATAATACTGTATTTTTTAAACACTTCCAGTAATAACTACATACTTAGACTTAACCCTATCAAGGGAACTTACGATTTTGGACTAAGTATCATTAGAGCATATGTAAGCTCGACCGTAACCGTCTTGTCACTTGTATCTTCCTTATTAATATTATTTGGTCGCTTCTGATTGTGCTCTTGAATATTATATTGGACTTCTGTTCCTGAACACGAACTGTGTTAGCGCCTTTGATGGGGCATTCACTCGCGTATTCACATCAGTCTATACTACCCTCCGCTCAATTACGGATTAGCGCTGTTCATGGCTAAAATAATTGCCATGCTCATCAAAGACTATTTAAGAAGATGGAACGCAGAGAAGCCGAACTTGAGCTAAGTGAGGTTTTTCTCAACGAGGTCATCCTTGGCCCCTTCGCTGAAAACGAAGGTGCACCCTGGGACCGAGGTCATAAACGTAGTCTGTGCCAAAAGGCGATAGCGCTTACGGAGTTACAGGCTAACATCGCAGTGAAAACTAAACATATCATCATCGTCAATTAGAGGGTAAAACTGGGGCTGCAGGCACATCAAATCAAAAGCGAATGAGACGTTTCGTTAGAGAAGGCCTGAAAGTGTGTTAAAATTGCAGTGAAGGTAAACTACCCGTTCCATACAAAACGGCAGATTCGCTACGCCTCGTAGAATGGCAAAAGCCAATTGGATCAATAGCCATCAATAAGACATTGGGAAGGCGTTTCGTACCTTGAGGAAATTCCTTCGAGAAGTCCACGGCGTTAATGCAGCGCAAGCAAACAACTTTCGTTTGCACCACGATCAGTGATGTCCTGGAAAGTCAGCTACCTTGTTGGCTTCAGAAGTGAGGATACTATGCGGCAGAAGGTAAGTGTGCTGTTGTCATGAACATGCGGCGGGACTAAATGGTAGACAGGGTAGCAGCAAACGCGAGGACAAAAGGAACACAAGTACAGCACGTGGACGAGAAGGATGTGACGCACGAGTACGGCTATTTTGGTGATCCCTGCGGGTATGAAGACGAGCAAGGACTCTTGTAGAACCGCTGTGGAGGTCATGACTTTGAAAGTGGACGAGTGTTTCATGAGGACGTTGGTTATGACGAGCCTACACAGAGTAACATCCTGCAAGAGGCAAACAAATAACGCAAAACTTTGATGTTTAAGATAACAGGTAATACAAAGCCGATTTAATGCAAACTGAAAACCATCGCCCAGGACCATCTCTACTTGTACCATGAAAACGACAGAGCCGCGGTGGAGGCGGGGACAAGCAGCTTCGGTGAGAGTTTATTCTGTCTCTGTAGCAAGATCCAAACCAGTGGCTGAGGATAAATTGTCTCACGTTCTAAATTGCATATCTTCTCACATAGGTTACTGAAAAGGCATTACTGGGGATACAGAAAATGGGACTGACGTGGAAAATCGCCGATCGGGACCATATGACAACTTGTGTAAGCTACACGGAATAAAACGAATATCGGTCTGTGACAACAGCTAGCCAGTTAGGTTGGTTTGGTGCAAGTTGTGCACCTGGAAGACACTGATGTCTAACTTGTATTACCGGCTTTCAAGGAAAACACACCGGTTTTCAACTGCTGGCATTACTTCATGTTACGCTGCTCCTACCGCACAGCATAACATCCTGAGCGTAGCAATCATTTTCATTCATGCCTAATATGAAACTGGTTATTCACATGCATTGCCACTCAGCTTATAATCCCCACCTACTCAAGGCACAGTTCCCGCTCCCTAATTTTTCCCCAAGAAATCGCAGTCTTACTATCTCGGTCTGAGCGAAGCGCCACAAGCTAAACAACAGCAATGGAAGACATACACTTTCAGCAAATTTCAGTCACCTTCAAAGGTGCTGCAGATGTCATATTCAAGTTCAATGACACTGTTATTTCTGTAACTATTTCCCCAAGCAACATTTCCCAGTCACCCGATCTCAGAGAGAATGACCGTCCACTGAATGATCATGTCATTGAGCTTCTGTCCCAAGCCGTCAGGTATCCTGACTTTGGAGAAGGATTCGAGCATGCACAGAAAGGTCTCGAGCTTAGACGGAAAGCTGTCAAAATTGTTCTTGACGCTGGCAAGGATATCTTCTCTGAGCTCACATCCCCCGAGGAACCGGTCAAGTGCAAGCAGTTACTGAGCCAGCTCTTGTTCCCCAAAGTGCTTCACTTTCGTCTTGAGGACTTTGAGGGTCGCGCATCTATGGTGCCGATTGCTCCCAGCGAAGCAAATAGGCATGTCATCATATATCCCGCTCTCCAGCCCCGCTTCAAGAAGACGTTGGATATCCTGCCCGATCTTCCACGGTGCACCCCGGAAGAGGTTGTCGTCACGAAGCTGCTTCTCGGGGGTGAGGTTTTTGCAGTCGCAACCGTCCGAGTCGACGGTCAAGAGCAAGAAATGCTTTGCAAGGCGAACGGTTCACCGGACGGAGCGACTGATAATCGCTTGAGACGAGAACTAGAGTTACTTGGAAAGATACTCAGAGTATTCATCTATCCGAACGTTATCCGGGTTCCTCGTATACTTGGCTATGTTGAGCACAAGGAGACGAAGCAAATTCTGGGATTCATTCGACAATGGATTCCTGGACACGAGCTCAGCGAGATCTATGCCGCTCAGGCTAAGGAAGAGACGCGACAGAAGTGGATTTTGCAAATCAGCGAAAGCGTTGAACAGCTTCATAAGCACGGATTTGTCTGGGGCGATGCAACCCCTAATCGAATTATTATCGATGAGAATGACGATGCTTGGCTGGACGGATTCGGAGGCGGATACTCATCTGACTGGATTGATGAGTATCTACAGGGCACGAAAGAGGGTGATAAGCAGGGCCTGGGCAAGATTGTTGACATGTTGAAGTAATGTAAGGATATTATCTTGCGATGACAAGAAGTTATATTGGTTCTTCAGATGCATGCACCACGAATAGGGAAGAGGCACAGATTGAACAAGCAGATTTAGCAAACCAATTGACTCCTAAAGATGAGAAATATTGAAGTAGTGATTGATGAAGCTCTAGCCTACAGAATAATTATCGCATGTGCAGCTTGTTACCTGTTGCCATGGAGTTAAGGATACATGACACGAAGAAGCCGAGCCCGAGGCGCTAAAACCGGGAATTTATCAGCACGGAATTTGGAGAGAGTGCGGTGAGATGTAATTGGATAGCCAACAACCTCTGAGAGCACATTTGCCCCACTCGAAGCAACTTTTATCGAGACTAAGATCTGACTGTCTGGATTTATGACGACCTATGCCGCGAACCTGCATTAACTAGGAAGGGATTCACTTATAAATCAGCGAGCAATAGAAGTTGATAGCAATTATATGGACTGAGAATTGTATATAAGTATTGATGGATGCCATCTTGATAATTTCCCTCTCTTCACACTTTATATATGCTCTTTTCAACCCGACATAATTATTCGACTCACGTTGATTTTTGAACTACACTACTACGCCCGCAAAGTCAGTGCAAACAATAAATAATACATACAATCCCATCATCACTATAATGGCGCACCCAATCATCTTCAACGGAAGCCTTGGCTTGGGCCTCATGCTAATCGGCCTCGGTCTCAATGCCACAATCCGTCCCAACGACCACCTCCAAAGGCTCGAATTTCCCATCCCCACTGAACCTCTTGCCAAAAAGTTCAGTATAGCGCTTATGAAGATCTGGGGTATTCGAAACATCACCGTTGGCGTCTTGATCTCAATTATCTGGACTACTGGAGACGAAATGCTAATGGCCAAGGCTCTAACTACCTCGCTGGCTATGCCGATCACTGATGGATTTGTTAGTCGGATTGTTATTGGTGGTGGGGAGACGCAGCATTGGGTGTTTCCTCCTTTGCTCATCGTCATGGCCGCTGGGTTGTTTGGGTATTTTTAAGGCGTCATATGTAGGCCTGCATCGTCATGGGAAAGTTGATGTTGATGAGAGCATGTTGCTTTTTAATTTGCATTATCTTATAATTATAATTCAGTACTCCAGTTTAACATATTTTATCAAGCACCATCCCTTCTTTGACGACACTAATAGTCCGGTAATGTCCTCTATCGCTACATGAGGTTCACCCAAATCAGAAGCATGACATGTTGCTTTTTATGCTACACTACGATGAAGACCATCTAATTGTTCCATCACTCCTGATACACAGCAGGACCCCATGGTCAGTCACCACGACAGTGGCATCATAGTCCACTGAGCTTGACTGAAACCCTACCCTAACATCATCCTAGCTTAACTCAACAAGCCGGTGGAATATTAAATTGCTCGCGGACTCTTTGACGCGTCAAGAGGCATTTTGATTTCCCATCTCCAGGCGTTACGGTTAACACCCCAGACTCCAAAGTTGTTACCCTTAAATGTGAGTCGATATGCCTTGTTCGAAGACTCAAGGTCAGTTATTGGAATCAAACGTTCACCGACCTTAATGAGTGTAGGTTGATGAGGTCAGAAGTTGCTCAAAGAACCTTGATAAGGCTGGACAATGAATTAGAAGCCTTCGCGAGCTGGGGATGGCTGAGTTTCGACTAGATGAATATAACATCGACTTTGGTTGTCGGCCAAAAGACGCATTTCTTGCTTCGAAACCCTGTCCGACTAAGCTTGAGGGTGTGAGTGGAATGAATAGTCAGGAGTCAATTTGTAAAGTCCAAATCGTTGCCCCGGAGGCAGTATTGGTGGCCCCAAGGGTGTAAATCTAGTGACTATTCTCACTAGTTCTGAAACAAAGTCTGATAAGAGACAGTATGAAAAGCCTAGGCCTGGCTTACTGATCTTGCGCACTTCTAGACACAATTAAACCTCTCAAATCGGAAGACTAACATACGATCAATTATACTACTTGTTAACAGCCTCATAAACAGCCTTTCCATACACAGCAGCTCGATCACTACTAACAAGTCCACTACCCATCTTATTCATCGTATAAGCGAATGTCATCCTCTTATCCAAGTCCATGATAACAGTAGAACCGCCCCAGCCGCCCCAGAAACAGATGTTACCCTCTGGAATCCAGTCAAGCGCAGCACAAGGCGACAGTCCATATCCAATCCCGAACCTAAAGGGCAATCCGAGAACCAAATCCGGTCCTGATTGTTGTGCTTGGAATATCAACTTGATGGTTTCTTCCGATAGAAGCTTCTTGCCTCTAGTTGAGCCTCCCAGGCTGATGGCGGAGAGTATACGGACCAGTGAACGAGAGTTGGCATGGCCGTTCACGGCGCCTAGCTCAGCTTGTCTCCAGGCGTTGGTGTTTACTGAATTGGGATCCAGAAGTGGGTTGAGCAGAGTCTTAGCCACGACGGATCCTTCCTCAAAATCTGGCATAGCTGCTGGGGAGTCTGGGGGCACGATCGGCGAAATGCGATCCCAGGTTTGCTCAGCGGCACCGATTTGTAAGTCGGCATCTAGAACACCTGAGATTTCGGATGCAACGAACTCGCGTAGCGATTTTCCTGATACACGACGGATCAGTTCTCCGAGGAGATGACCTGAGCATAAAGCGTGATATCCAGATGCAGTTCCCGGAGTCCACCACGGAGCTTGTCGCGCTAGCATCGCGGTAGTTTTCTCAACGTCGTAGAGATCTTCAGTCGATACAGGCTCTTCCCAGCCCGAGACTCCGGATGTATGAGACAGTAGATGTTTAACAAGAACATCTTGCTTGCCATTTTGCTCAAATTCAGGCCAGTAATGTGAAACACGCTCGTTGACATCAATCAGTCCTCTGTCGACGAGCATGAGGACTGCGAGACTGGTGATTGTCTTTGTGCTTGAAAATACATTGACAATAGTGTCTTCTTTCCACGGAAGGGTTCGTTTCTCGTCTGAATAGCCGCCCCAGATGTCTACGACCTCTTTCCCGTCAATGTCAATGGTGATTGAAGCACCAAGCTCTTCGCCTGACTCGAGGTATTTCTCGAGAAGGGAGCGGACATTGTGGAATTTGGGATCGCAATTGCCGTGAATCTTGGTCATTGTTGCTAGATATTGGCATGCAAGGAGTCGCTTGTATGCTTTTTTTTCTTGGGGGTATTCCAGCACACCGTGGCTTGGGCTGGGTTTTTATGCTGTTGGTCTACTGAAGCCAGCCGAGGCAGATTGAAAGCTTTAGGCTTCTGGGGAAGCTAAAACGCGGGGTACACAAGACTAACGCGGATTCGTCGTTTTACGGTGTTTGGTGGCTTTTAGTCAAGTGGATTAAGAGGGATCCACTGATGGGTTTTAAGTCAAACGATTCAAGGAGGACGGGGACTTTTCGTAATTATGAGTCGATTCAAGTCTTGATAATATTCTATCAAGTCTGAAGTGTATCTTCCAACTTGACAAAAAATAACTAGATAACCCTTGCAAGAACCAAACGGTATTGATTCTATCTCTTCAGTAAAACAAGATCTCCTTTTAGTTAGCCCGAACCCATGATAGATTGGCCATAAAGTTCGGCTTGACTTGGTAAAGACAACCAGGATTGAGCTACTGTAATATCCCTCAGAAGCATTCCTGATAGTCTATGGCCCAATTGCCCACCCCATCTTAGTGGAATACCTTCTCCCTCCTCATGACGAGACTGCAGAGTAAACAAATAGAACCAGCAGCAATGATGGGCACGTAAGCGAGTTGGATCGCTCTAGTGATACCATGGATAGCTTCTGCCTTGACCTCAGGCTTTGCACCATCGATGAGTCCGCTACCCACGCCAGCCAGAGCGTCGGCAATCTCGGTGTGAGATACATTGGGGAACGTGCGTTGGAGAGCTTGCTGGCCATAGTTGACAAACAGGGCGCCCGACATGCCAGTACCAAACACGATACCCAGCATCTGTCCAACTGTCATGAAACCAACACTGTAAGGAATCTCATTGGCTTGGACTTTCATCTGAGCGACTGCGAAACCGGCTTGACAAAAGCAACCAACACCAGTGCCCAAGATAATAGTATAGCCGTAGATCTTGGCATTCGATGTGTGCTCATCCACCGTGTCTGAAAATGGTTAGCAAGGCTTGTCATGGATTGTAAGGCAGCGAATGAAACTTACACATTAGAACTCCACCAATCAACTCCATCGCAGAGCCTACAATGTACCACGGATAGTAGTACCCTGTTCGACCCATGAACTGACCGTTCAACAGATTGAAGGCAACGAGGAAGAGGATAAATGGCAAGAGGTGCACTGAGGTCTCTACAGCAGTAATTCCACGAGTGAACTGGTAGTAAAGTGGCAGGTAGAAGATGCCGATAAAGCTGCCGAATGTAGCCAGCACTGCACGAGCATTGTCAGTTTGAATGTATGATACAGGCATATCAGAATGAATGACTTACTCATTGTGAAGAAAAGACAGATCATGGTGCGGCTCTTCCAGAAGTGCATAGGGAACAGTCGATTCTCCAGTGTAGTGCCGATCAGGAAGATTTGCTGGATGACAAACAGGATGAGCAAGACACCAGCTGTGACAAACAAACCAATGCTCCTGCCAGCATCCCAACTCCAAAGGACTCCGCCAAAGTTCATCGCCATGATGAGGCATAGCACAGAGCCAATTGAGAGGACAGTGCCGAGGTAATCAATCTGTGCCAAGCGACTAAGCAGGGGTACACCAGCCTGGGGCTTAAAGTCGGGAAGAAGAAGAATGTAAATGGGTCCGATAACAGCCCCGACTAGTAAGTTCAGGTAAAAGGCCCATCGCCAAGTCGCACTACTATCGCCAAGCGAGCCTCCAACGACAGGGCCCAGAACAGTACCGATACCCCAGATAAAACCCGTAAGGCTAAGATATTTAGGCCGCTCGGCATTCGTAGTGGTGACTGACAGTAGTGTCAAAAGGCCCATGTACATTCCACAGCCTCCTGCTCCAGCAATGGCACGACCGACGATGAAGGAATCAATATCGGGTGCGCCACCACAGAGTGCAGAAGCACCCATAAAGACAGTGGTTGAGCCAATGAAAAGCTTTTTAGCCGAGAACGTGCCATAGGCTTTGGACCAGGGGAGTGTTGTAGCGGCCGAGGCGAGGGCGAAAGATACTCCTAGCCAGGGGACGAGGTCGACGCGTTGGTAGGTTTCTACGACTTTGGCTTGGACATTGGCGACGACGGTGTTGTCGAGAGCGTAAAGAAATAGGGCGGAGAGAAGGGCGCAGATGACGAGGAACCACTGTAGCATTTGTTAGTAAATTGTATGGTCAAGGGGGGCACTAGAATAGACTCACTTTGACGCCGTGAACGTCTCGAGGAGATTGGTCTTGTTCTTGAACTGGCTCGTCAACTTGAGCTTCCTTGGTGGCTTCTTGGCCTACAAGGTCAAGGCCCGAAGATGGCGGTGATGGGCGACTTTCGTCGGAGCTGTTGTTGAACTGTTTCTCGTGAGAAACAGACATTGTGAAGTGTTAAAAGTCGTATAAAAATTAGAGTTTTAAAGTTTTAACGCTAAAAAGAGATAATGATCTAGTCTTGCTGTCCTAGAGATTTCAATGTAAGCGCTAGGGGATCTTGATCTTAAATCTTATCTACATCTGGTGTTGACAAATTTTTCGCATAAAAAACCTGGATAAACGAATTCGTAAGCGCAAAAGCCAACAACAGGTTTCAGGGGTCATGGTGCGATGCTTAGAAATCAAGTTTCGAAAACGAAAGAAAACCCCGAAATGAAGACATTCCAAACCTGGCAGTTGTTCTGCCCTATAGGGTATAGACTGTCGTATAAAAAAAAGGAGAATATTCGGGCGGAATCCGGGCCGTACCGTAACGTTGCAGCACACTGTGTGGGATTCGCTCGAAAGCTAAGCCTAAATACGGCAGATGGTTGCGCTTACGGTAGTTGGAGTTAGCTAAGAGGCACAGTTGGAGGTGTGATTTGAGCGGGTAATGCGTAGCGGCGGCATGTAAGCTAGCTGCCGCTCTTGCAGCTCGAGATCGACGCGAGGGCAGTTGTATTCCGATTATCGTAGTGATGGCCGTGATCTGGGTTTGTAATAGGGTGCATGTACGTCAGGGATATAAATTTCGGGGCTTCCGACGAGGCCCATGGCAAGCAAAACAACAGCCAGTTTAACCACCAAGTCATACTCTCAGATCAATTCTTACCGCATCTCTGTTCAAAATGGCTGCAATTACCCAAGTCAAGCCCTCTGATGACAATCCAGCCTCTGTTGGATTTCACTATGGCCACCAAGTTCGATCTGATTCTCTTAGTGTCGATCAGATTCTCGTCTCTTTTCTCTTCTCCCCAATCAACCCGCAAGACCTTCTGGTCCTTGCAGGACGCTACCCCGTCAAGCCGCTGCATACCCTGGACAACGAGCCCATAATGGGGTACGACGGCGTAGCACGTGTCGAAGCCATGGGGCCCCAACAAACAGACGCAGACCACGTCCCCATTCGGCCCGGTGACCTAGTTGTTCCGCGTCGACATGGCCTCGGAACCTATAGAAGCCGGGCTATTCTTAGCACTACAGATGTCATCCGCCTGTCGCCCACTGAGGACCTGGTTGGCGCTTCGCTTCTGCGAATGGCCTTTCTGCCTGCGTATCTTCTTGTCGAGGACATGCGTAATCTGAAGCCTGGGGATTGGATTATCCAGAATGCAGGTTCTGGTACTATTGCAAGACTTGTTGCGCAGTTTGCTCGCCTCAAGGGTGTTCATACATGCAGCGTCGTGCGCAATCGCGAGGCCAGCGCTTTCAACACCCTGAAAACCAATCTGCAGAGCCAGGGCGTCGACGTCGTAATTACCGAAGACGATCTCGCTACAAAGGGCACCGAAGCTTCGGCAGAACTCGCGAATGCAGCTTCTCAAGGCCGTGTAGTGCTCGCCATCGATGCAGTCTTTGGCGAATCCGGCGAGCGTCTTGCAAAAGCACTCTCCCAAGGTGCAACATATGTCAACTATGGGTCACTTGGCGGAGCCAGCGGAATACTTGGCCTCACCCAGCGAATGTTGTTCTGGTCAGAGATTCAGTTTCGGAACTTTCGTCTTTCTGAGCAGCTGAAAGGTCGTTCTGCGGCGCAACAGGAATCTCTGCTTCTTTGGTTTCAAGACCTGATTGCACGTGGCCTCCTGCATACTCCACCTGTGGAGACCATTCATGTCCCTGAGGATGCCTCTGGCCAGTCTGACTTTGAGCGGCGTATAAGGGAGGCGCTCACTGCCGATCCTGCAGCCAAGGTGGGAAGGGTGAAGCAGGTTTTGCAGTTTGGTGGGATTTAGTTGGTCCAACGAATGCCGAACGTGTGGCTCAGGATGCCATGAGTTGTAGAACTCGAGATTAGGCAATAATGCAACCCTCTTATGCGAGAAGATGTTGTTACGCGAGTTATCACATATCATATATGTCAGTGAACATGAGTCATGTAGCATTCATTAATCTTGTTGCCAAGGGGTAGGGCTGCTTACAAATGCATAATGCCTCGGCTAATTTTCGTATACCGTAATTCGCAACTGAAACCAATAACAGGGGTAAGTAGTAAATTATCACAATGTATGTGTCATTTTAATCAACAAAGATCATGGTACGTTACCTCGATGGACTGCATTTTACCGCCAGTAACCAGGTACTTGAACAATGTCAGATTGCAGTTTATTGCTCTGCTTCTTGTCCCACAAACACTGTGACCCTTTGATTTGAGACAATAGCTTCAATCATATGACACCATATTTTTATATTCTTGTTATCAGTCTAAAGCGTGCACCCTAACTTGCATTACTTCCAGGGCTATATCACCCGGCATATAGACTTATACTACTCAAGAATTGCGCTAGATTGCGAATTGTATAAGGCGGCATGTTAATATGTGTTCTTTGCGTTAGCGGGGCTGAAGCTTTCATTAAGCTCTTAACATTTTCCCTGTCCCATAGTGTAAAGCCTCATTCTCTTAGGCACAAGGTAGCTCAATTGACTGTATTAATGAATGTAGACCTTTTCAGCTCTTACATTCAGAAGAATTCCCAAGACTAATCGATAGTCAAAGTTTCTGATATCTCTACAAGATGTATTAAGCCAACAGATTGAGAAGTCCAATTTAAGTGAGACTTTAGACAGGCCTTATGTACGAAAGTTACAGGAAATAATATGGAATCAAAAAAGATGTATAGAGTAACAAATTGATTTCTGTGAACTCTAAGGCTACCAAATACGCCCAGTCTACTTCTGAGCCTGCTTCTCCTTCTCAATGGCAGCCGCATTGTACTTGCGCAGAATATCCAACAAGCCAGGAATAGGCTCATCAAAATCGATCTTGGCACTATTCATGAATCGAGCCAAGAAACCGTAGATTCCATTGAGGAAGAAGATCTCAGTAATCTCCTCATGACTAAAAGACTCCAAGGCCTCAGTCATGACTTCCTTGCTGACCCTTGACTGACGAGCGAGTTCTTCAACGATGCGAGCAATCAATCTCTGGCGCTTAGTGAAAAGCTTCTCAGGCAATGGTTCCTTGGGGTTGCGAAGAGCAGTAAACTGTTCTTCAGTGAAACCAAAGACTCGAGCGACGGGCTCGTTGACATCCCACTCGTAAGGGGCATCAAGAGTGGCCGCCGTGCGTAAAACGGTGGTTTGCCATTCGGATGAGAGAATCTTTCGATTCTCACTCCAGCTGGAAGAGAGAAGAGTCATGAATGGCTTGAAGAAGACATTGCTGTTGGCGAGAAGCTGACGAGTAAGTTAGTCCATACTCTCGAGTCTTGGTCAAGAAAACAATTACCTTGAAGATGTTTCTCTCGAACGGCAAGGTCTGAAGAGCGGCCTTGATGTCCGGAGGTGCCGTGTTGGAGTCCACGTAAGGGAGCAAGTGCTCGTTGGTGACGGTACGATTGTCCCAAGAAGCCATGTTTGGTAATTGATCGATGAAGAAGTATACAACTAAGCTAGAAGAGGTCTTTTGTGAATGTGTCTGTTTCTGTCCTTGCCATAGGTAGATGCGTACGCCAAAATCCATTTAAATAGACGACTGAGATATATTGTAACGTCTCATTCGATTTACCAGAAAGGTAATCATTAGCGAGCTCTAAATGCCGCCATCATTGGATTCCGTATATCGTCGATTCTTCTGCAAGAGTGCATACACCTAACCCTGCTTTCACATACTGAACCTTGCTTCAACCTGCATCGGCATGTTTCCTGCCCAGTACGCCAAACACTGTGCTCAGATTGACTCGTGTCATTCCGGAAACGGGCCGCTTCTAGCACGTTCCTAGTAGGATTCACATCCCAGCAACTTCACTAGGCTGCCGTTAATAGAGAGTTGCATCAATGAACCTTTCGGAATAATATCCATGCCGTTTACGACATCAAAGCTTGGAAAACTTGGTCAAAATCTTACGGTCTGAAAAGAAAATCTTTTTCATTGTAGGCTTGAATTGGCTCCTGAATGGTTGCACGGCGTAATTCCAACGTTTTGACAACTTGGACAAGACCCACCACCGTTTTCTGAAAACATTCACCTGCAGAAGTTCATGTCAAGCCACTTACACACGACTAAGACGGAAGCATGCTACCCGGGACGGAACCGCATTCAAGGAATCAAGAAAACCACCAATTCGAAAGGATCTCATATGCATATTCGCTTAAAGAGCTGCCATATTTGGAATATGATGTTACCCACGTGGCGAGAA
The DNA here is from genome assembly GCA_002980515.1 of Fusarium burgessii. NCBI lineage: Eukaryota > Fungi > Ascomycota > Sordariomycetes > Hypocreales > Nectriaceae > Fusarium > Fusarium burgessii. Next base: position 22,954 of record PVQA01000024.1, on the reverse strand, counting down.
TGAGACTTGGTAGGATGATACGCAGGCCCCAATTATGCCCGAATAGTACGCGTTTACGGTACATAGAAGCATGTATCATGGGAACTAACAGATGCGGGATAGTACGATCCAATGCAAGTTTTGAAAAGATTTTGCTCAAAGTCTCTAAACAAAGAAACGTATGACTACCTGTAGAACGTCTTCCATTCCCTGCCATTATGCTATACAGGGGACTTGTTTCTTACGGAAATAGATCGGCATGGCATGGGGAAACGTTGCCTCACGTCGTGATATCTTGCAGGTTAGAAGGTTGTTTGTACTCGAGTCCTCGTGTTGCCAAAGAGGGATGTAAATTTCAATGACTCGTAACAGATGAGGCAAATAGAAATGTAGCAGACTTAGTATAAATAATAGAACAATTCTTTTAGAATATCTTCTCTTTCACTCAGTATCACAAGCAAGTCTTCCTCTCAACTCACCAAGGCCTCAAATTGATATTCTTGTCCCTTGTGTTCCTCTCTCTTTCAAGTCCATTGTCTTTTCTACAACATGAAGCTCTACCATCACGTTGAAAAGCATGAGGATTTCTTTCTTCCTTACCAGGATGGCCTCAGTCTGAAATCTACCGAGACCTTTGGGGATCAAGACCAAGGCTTAGGCTTTTCAGACGTTGAGGCTGTCTTGCCTGCGACTGAGATCCAGAAGGATATTCTCAAAGAGGATGTTCAATGGGCTGAAGCGGTACTTTATTCTGGAAAGCCGTCAGTCTTTGGCCCTGAAAAGGCCTTTGATGCATGGAGATCTTTGGCATATCATCGTAAGTGATTTCACCAACATCGACTTAGAAACTACTGCTAACAGCTAACTAGACATCTGCCTTCGATCATACATTACTGATGACCCGTGGCCAAAGGTCGTGGTCCAACGATGCATTGAGCCAGTTCAGTGGCACCGTCCGCAGAAAGGCTTCGAAAAGCATCATCGAGGCTCAGCTTTCGTCACGGTAGAGGTCAAGGGTCACTCTGACGAGATCAATCTTGTCCTTCACTTCCGTCGAGCCCTCATCGATACAACTTCCCTACATACCCTCAGACTCGACTGCCTCCTTCAGATCCACGGTATACCGGGTATCGAAAGCACTGGTTTCACTGCCTATACTCGATATCTCGCTCAACAAAAAAAGGACATCAACTCATCCAAGACATTCTGGTCCAAGACCTTGTCAGACATTGCTCCTCAGTCTATCTTTGGTCTTGAGTCTCATGCTCTGGAGGGTCTTATCCAGGATAGACACGGTGTTAGTGCCGTCATCCAAGGCTCAGAGCTTGCCAAGTTGAACGATCTTGAGAAGACTCTTGGAGACTCGAGGTCATGGCGTCAGACATTCCTCGAGGTCATCTGGGCACATGTCTTGAGCGCTCACTCTGACTCAGAAGATATTCTCTTCGGGACTGTGCGTCGAGATGCCAACTTTATCGGCTCAGACACCTGCGTGGGTTGTCTTGACCAGACCTATCCTGTTCGGCTGCGGGTTGCAAGTAGTGAAGACACCCCGTTCTGGGACGTGTCTGGCTCTCTCGACAGTTACCATATGGAAGCAGGTCGTCGTGCTTTCATCGGCTACAGTGAAATCGAAGAGCAGGCCCCATACGGTATGCTAATCGAAACAGCTGTTAGCTACAGCCAGACTACCAACACTCCCTGCATCGCCCCCAGCTTGAGGAAGTTCCCAGTCGTGCTGTGCATCAACGATGCCAACGTGCTACAGCTGGCTATCAAGTGCACAACTAAAATTCCACTCGAGAAGGTCGAATTGGTGTTTAAGCATTTCATCTCGGGAATCTTCAGTGCCGCTCAGGGCTTGAGCGCCATGGACAAGTTCCCCATGTCAGACATACAGCTCGTCTCGGAGACTGAGAAGCGTCTCATTCTATCTCAGTCACTCAGCACGCGCAAGGTCCAGCCTACAACTATCCCTGTTTTGTTTGAGAAGACTGCAGCTGGATTTCCTGACCGAGTTGCGGTTGACTTCCAGGGTGACATCCAACTCACCTTTTCCCAGCTTAACCGTCTCTCCACCTTACTTGCAAAGAGGCTGAAGCTGCAGAGAGGAGCTGTTTATCCCATCTTGGCTGAGAGGTCTCTGGGTCTGGTTGTATCTATTCTGGCGGTTCTCAAGGCTGGAGCAGCATATACTGTTCTTGACCCAGAATCTTCGGTCAGTCGCCTCGAGCAAGTTGTCAACGACTGCAATGCTGCCTCAGTTCTCGCTAGTCAAACATACATAAACATGCTCCACAACACTGTCGACATTGGACTAGATCTCATCAAGGATATCGCAAGCCTATCAGACAATGTTGACAGTCTTGATGTACACATCACGCCTCAAGACCGCTGTTACATCATCTACACATCAGGTAGCACAGGGAAACCAAAGGGCGCTGTCCTCACTCACGAGGCTGCTACTAGTGGTATGCAACATCACTCTTTGAACGGCCTGAACCGCTGGCTCCTCTTCTACAACCCGAGTTTCAGCGCTGCCCAACGCACCATCTTGAGCACTCTTGTCAACGGCGGAACTCTAGTTCTGACGCCAAAGGAAGAACTCACTCGGGATCTTGCAGGTGTCATCAATGGTCTTTCCATCGATGCCCTTGGAATCACTCCATCTGCCTTGTCGCTTCTCTCTCCCAAGGATGTTCCCAATCTCAAGAGCATTACACTGGTGGGTGAGCAGACTCCTCAAGAGCTTGTGAATACGTGGTCCTCAATTGAGGGCCTTACACTGAGGAATACCTACGGGCTGAGCGAATGTACACAGCTCAACTTTGGAAGACCACTGGTTACAGAGAATGGGCTGATTCCGAATCCTCGAGTGCTGAACCCGCCAATCGACACAACCAGCGTCTTCATCCTTCGACACGGTAGCCTTGAGCTGTCACCACTACTTGTCTTTGGAGAACTATGCCTTGCCGGTCCACAACTTGCAACAGGCTACATCAACGAGCCAGGGTTGACCGAGAAAGCCTTCGTCCCCAACCCATTCGGGCCTGGAAAGCTATACAGGACTGGTGACAAGGCTCGATGGCTCTCCAATGGACAAATCGAGATTGAGGGTCGTGTCGACATGCAAGTCAAAATCAATGGGCAAAAGGTCGAACCTGCTGAGGTCGATCGTCTTTTGACCTCACTAGACGCGATCAAGGGCGCTGTGACTTTTGCTGTCAAGATGGAAGATCGTCAAGTTCTAGCTGCCGGTGTTGTCCTCGATTATACATCTTCTTTCAGAGAGATTGTCAATACAGCCAGGGCACATCTGCGTACCAATTTGCCAGCTTTTATGACGCCTACACTCTGGATCCCTCTTGAATCTATACCCAGAAATGGAAATGGGAAGCTCAACTATCACTGGCTCCGAAGTAAAGCTAAGGAGCTTGGGTTCGCAGGATTTGCCAAGCTCATGGAGTCAGGTGATGGGGAAAAGGTGAACGACGTTCTTGATGATGTTGAGGCAAAGATTGCTTCACTATGGGCAACAACTCTCAAGATTGATAGCTCTGTCATTCGCCGATCTCATTCCTTTACTGACCTTGGAGGAACCTCCATCGAGGCCATCCAGACTGTATCAAAGCTCCGTGAACACGGTATCGCTACTGAACTTGGCGATCTACTTGGCTACGTCTCTCTCCAAGACGTTGCTTCCCGGTCTCAGACCCTTAGCGCGCAGGATGAGCAAGACCCAGCACCTTTCTCGCTTCTCCAGGACGAGAAGCTGCTGTCAGACTTGCAGATGACCGAGGGTGTTGGTGATGCTTACCCCGTCACGCCATTCCAAGAGTCCATGCTGGTGTCAGTCAACTCACCCTCAGATCCATACACCTACTCTCGAACCTGGGATGTTAGCCAACTTGATCTTGTCCGACTGAGAAGCAGCTTTGAGCAGGTCTTCAAGTCTCGCGAGATCCTGCGCACCGTCTTTGTTCCATACAAGCAGTCCTTTGTACAGACAATCAGAACCAACTTGGAACTCCCATGGTTTGAGGGTCAGCAGACACTGGAAACCTTCCAACAAAGTGGCAATAACCATCACTGGGACTTGGAAAAGCCATTATGGAAAGCAACTCTTACGGCAGACCAAGCTCTGGTTGTTACTATGCACCACTCTCTGTTCGACTTCTGGTCCCACGGCTTCTTGTATAATGATGTAGCTGCAGCTTACAAGGGCGAATCTGTTCCTCAGAGGCCAAGCTTGAGCCGCTTTATTCGGCATCTGCAGAAAGAGCCCTCATCAACCAGTACCTCATTCTGGTCGACGTACCTCGAAGGAGCTGAAGTGGTCAAGCTTAACAGTAACCAGCTATTCCCCACCAGCAAGCTCGAGTTCGATCTTGGATACAGTGTCACTAGTCGTGCGAGAAGTGTTGGCTTGACTCTCGGTGCAGTCGTTTATAGCGCCTGGGCGATCGTTCTATCTCGACAGATGGGAACCAGCGACATCACATTCGCAACCACTGTTTCTGGCCGAGAAGCTCCTGTCGTTGGTATTCATGATCTAGATGGACCCGTTATGAGCACTGTACCACAGAGGATCAAGCTCGACGCTGAATCTACCCTCCGGGATGTGGCCAAGAAGACCATCGCCGCATTTTCTCAACTACTCAAGCATTCTCAAGTCGGTATCCATGGGACACTCAAGGCAGGTAGCATTGGCACCCAAGAAATCGACACTCTCGTCAACATCTTGGTCGATGCCAACAACGTCGACAAGTCAATTAGGCACGAGATCTTCAAGATGCGTGGCCCACGTCCCCAGTGGGAGTCTGGACACGGTATGACTGTTCTCGAGGTTCAAGAGTCACAAGTCGAGAAGGGTTCTACCATTATACGCCTATCAAGCAACATAGATCCTCAGCGCTTGGAATTCATTAAGGACTCGTTGATCGGAGTATTTGAGCTCTTTTTTGAGAAGCCTGACTCTGTCCTCTCGTCTACAGACATCATGGGCGCTGCGGAGCATGATCTGGTCTTCAATCAACTTTCCAACCGGTTGGGTCTTCGCGTTCCAGAGCCAGAGTATCTTTACAGTGCATTCAAGAGAATTGCACGAGATAGTCCAGATGCCATTGCAATTGACTTTGACGGCCAGACAACTATCTCGTATGGAGTCTTGAACAAGCTAGCGAATCGGTTTGCTCATACATTGATTGATGCTGGTGTACAACCGGGTGATCTTGTGCCCATTATGCTCGACAAGTCAATCGACATGATGGTTGTCATTCTTGGTACAATGATAGCTGGAGCAGCCTACGTTCCCTTGAGTCCCGATAATCCCACGGACAGAAACGCCTACATCGTGTCTGACACGTCAGCAAGACTCATCGTTGTCCACCCTGGATACATCGAGTTTGGTGATCATGTCAAGGAATCACTTGGGGCTGAGACTCTCGTGATGAAGGGCTACCAGAACTTGAGCTTGACCAACTCCAGTGGCCATGATGCAGACTCTTCTCCCATTGTCAGTCACACTCCAGACAACTTGGCCTATCTCATCTACACCTCCGGAAGCACAGGACTCCCCAAGGGCGTCAAGGTTCCGCACAGAACTGCCGCTGCCGCCGTCACCAGCATGATGCAGGTCGAAGGTCGCAATCAAGGCGTTTGGAGGACCCTGCAGTTCGCCAATTACGTATTCGACGCCTCAGTCCAAGACTTCTTCAACACTCTTAGCAGTGGTGGCACACTGTGCATGGCTCCTACAGACGTCTTGCTCTCAGACATCACCGGTTGCATCAATCGAATGGATGTCCGCCAGGCTATCATCACACCAACAGTCGCCAAATTACTCAGTCCTGCCGATATCCCTCAATTTGAGACACTGATTGTTGGAGGCGAGCCCCTTACTTCAGATGTTATCAAGACTTGGGCACCCCACTGCGATATCTTGAACGTCTACGGACCAACCGAGACGTCAATGGTGGTGACTACAAAACGCATCCAGTCGCTTTCGGATAGTCACGTCGTCGGTAACATTGGTGCACCATTCGATACTGTCATGGCATTCATCCTTGATCCGAACGGTGAGATTCTGCAGCCTTATGGTGCCGTTGGAGAGCTTTGTATCGCTGGACCTCAGGTAACAGATGGTTACATCAATCGTCCCGAAATGACAGCCGCTGCATACGTCGATAGCCCTCAGCTTGGAGGCCGGATCTACAGAACTGGCGACTTGGCACGATGGTTACCTAATGGCGAGATCGAGTGCCTTGGCCGCAAGGATAACCAGGTCAAGATTCATGGCCATCGCATTGAACTCGGAGAAGTTGAGAATGCCATTCGAAACTCTGGTCTTGTCAAAGATGCAATTGCGGTAGCTGCCAAGGTTCATGACAAGGTTCACCTGATAGCATTCTGCACATTCAGCAATGATGCTGGTGCTGCTGAAGCCGATAACACTGGCATTATCAACCCTTCCGGCCTCAGAGATACCTTCAACAGTTTGTATGAGAAACTTGGATCACTAGCAACTTACATGATCCCCAAGTTCATCATTCCCATGGCTGATTTCCCAAAGCTTCCTTCTCGAAAGGTTGATCGCAAGGCATTGAAGAAGATGCTAGACGATCCAGATCGAGACTTCCTCACGCAATGCCTCCTTGAGTCTCCCAGTCAAGGTCATGCCATCGTACCTGTAGAGACTCTATCTGAAATGGCTTTGGAATCGGTTTGGGCGGACATCTTTAGTCTTCCCACTGATCAGATTGGACGTGAGGCAAACTTCTTGGCTTTGGGAGGCGATTCGGTCTCGGCAATTAGTCTCACTGGTCATCTTCGCAGACTAGGATATCAACTTACAGTTCTCGACATTCTCAAGTCTCCCAAACTTAGGGACATGGCTTCTGCGATGCGAAGTTTGAACACTGAAGTAACAGGCAGTAAGATGGTCTTCAGTGTCCCCGAGACTGTTAAGAAAACCCTTACAAAGACTGGGTTAATTTGGGATGATCACATTGAGTATGGTAAGTCTCTTCTATAGCACCCTAATTTTGTACATCATTACTGACGCGACTCGACAGCATACCCATGTCCACCTGGCCAAGCAGAGTTCTTGAAGCAAGGCAGTCGAGACTCTCAGATGTGGGTGCTTCAGACTGTGCGACGCATGACTGAAGTCATCGAACCTGATACTTGGATCAAAGCCACCACGCAACTCACAGAAGCCAATGACATCCTACGCACGACTTGGCTCGAGGACTCTCCCGGAAACTGGGTCGGTGTTGTCCTTCGAGATGCGCAGCTGAACATTACAACTGTCGCCCTGGACTCAGATGAGGACATGTCCAAGTTTCTCGAGGACTTTTGGCAAACACGCTTTGAGTTTGGCCGTCCCTTCATCAAGTACGCCATCATCACTCATCGAGACTCTTCCTGGGATCTTGTCATCAAGATGGACCACGCGGTATACGATGGGACTCTTCTGCGTGTCTTTGACCAAGACTTTGAGAACATCCTCCAAGGCAAACCTGTGCCTTCACGAGTTGAGTTTCGTGAGTTTGTTCAGCATGTCTTTGAGCAAGACAAGTCAACGGCGCTTGAGTACTGGAAGAACAAGTTTTCCAATGCCGGACCATCCTCTCAGCTGCTTCAAGGTCGAGATCTCGGTGCAGTGGCTGAACCTAAAGTCACGGCCAGCTTCAGGATGACGATGGATACGCGCGGTATTGATCAAGTGGCCAGGAACTTTGGTGTCACACCAAGCATAATCTTCCAGGCTGCGTTCACTATTTGGTTAGCTAGGGCTACCAAGAGTGACAATGTTGGCTTCGATTATCTCCTCAGCGGACGAAACGTCGCACTTCCTGACCCTCAATCCATCAACGGAACTCTAGCCAATTTCTTGCCAATCTGGACAGGACTTGGCTCTACTGAGTCGGTCTCAGATTTTCTTGAGAGGTTGCAAGAGGACTTTTGGGCCGTTACAGAGAATGGCTTAGTCGGACTTGACGATATTTACCAGACGGTCGGTGTATCACGCAAGGTTCACGGCAACCGAGTCTTGTTCCTGTCGCAGCCATTTGATCCTGTCCCCATGGATGATCAGACAACACGCAATCGATGGCTTGTCATGGCCAAGTCCAAGGTACGGATGTATCAGCCATACGCACTTGTTGTCGAGGTATCAAAGTCTTTTGATGATACCTCCATATTGAAAGTTATGTATGATGAGAAGGTCTTTGATGTCAAGACGGCTGAGGCAATTGCTTCGGAGATCACTGAGTTGGTTTTTGCTATTATGAAGGATGAGAAGAAGAGTTTGACTATTGAGGAGGTCTAGACATGTTTTTAGACTCATAGAATTAGAGTTCAACTTAATAGAGTTAGAGACTTTGCAATGTTTACAATCGCTACTCTGCCTTTAAGAGACTACTCGGTACGTCTCACAGCATCCTTGATTTGACAGGATGGGTCGACATCGTGAGTGTTATCGAAAGGGCAAGTGCAAAGACCTTGGGCTGACCCAGTACATATATGACCGGCTCAACTTCTCCGTATGCTCGACACGGACTTAGACTTCGATCTCTTCGCGATCGATAAAATCGACAAGGTAGAGATATCAGGTCTAGCTGTCTCGCCAATCTTCATAGTCAAAGTCGAGTCGAGTATCTCTTTTGAGAGTGCTAGTGGGTTGTTAGAACAAGTCCTACTGAGGTTCTGATCCATGTGTGCATGGACCAAGGAACAAACGCATTACGTTCTCTGTTTAAGTGCCGCGATGATGCTTACCTTTCATCAAATTTATCAGTCGTACGGTAAGGCATCCTTCTATGGGCAATATTCTGATTTGGGTGATCCGTTTACAGGCGGCATTGAACTCCAACCTGCCAGTCTTGAATAGAGGAGTCGAGAATGTTGGAGAGCTAGACAAGTTGTTCATCGTTACAACTCATCGATTGCGCAACAATACTGCGCTTTTTCATGCTAGCTAGTGTTGCTATCAATGGGGATGAAAGGTTTATGTCAGACATGCATTTATATAAAGTTTTGCTGGGGCCATTGTAGCTGACGGCGGCAAATCCAGCATGGTGTGATTTGTTAGCCTTTAGGCATTTTAACTTTGTGACTCGCATGCATGAGTCTTCCATTGGTGTATACTGCTATTATTGTAGCTCGGGCGACTGTACGGAGGTAAGGTTTGAGGAAAAAACCTTCTTCAACACCGCGACGTGGTTGTCATCCTAAGCTGTGTAATTCCGAGGCTCGAAGCAGTTAATGACAGTCTTACAGCCACCGAGTCAATGTTTTATACACGATGTTCATATTTTAATGATCTTGATAGAAGCTGTAATATAAGGAGGCTTGTATGTTGCCTTCAATTGTTGAGACCTCCTGGATAGAGTCTGAAATCTGTCATCGGTTAAGTTTTCGTCAACTCAAACTTTAACATCCTTATCGATTTAAAACCTCCCCCTCATCAAATTTCTGTTTTCCTTTCTTGATTTCACATCATATTTCAGTTATTATTCCAACCAATACAGCGCGCCACGACAATATCGCAATCATGTCACTTCCATCCTCCAACATGACCTTCACGAGGGAGTCTATACTACGCCCAATGGTATTCTTCGATCTCGACAATACACTTTTCGACCACCAATATTCTCTATACCATGCAATGTTCGCAGTACAATTTAAATTCGGTCTCAACCAGTACTCTCTAAAGGAGCTTGCAGATGCGTACAACAAAGCCCTCAACGTTGTCTACGACAAATTTCTTCGAAAGGAGATCACCCGCGAAGGGTCAGCTGTGGAAAAAGTTAGACTTTTCACTAAGAGCCTGGGCCGGGAGGAAAACGACCCTCAGAGGACCAAGGAGTTTCGCGAGTTATATCAGGCAGCATACCAAGAAAATCGAAGAGCTATTCCAGGAAGTATTGAAGCTCTGACTCAACTTCGCAAGGATGGTTATCGCACTGCTATCATCACGAATGGCCCAACCGAACAACAAATAGACAAGGCCAAGACTATTGGTGTGTACGATCTTGTTGAACGAATCATCACATCCGAAGAAGCTGGTCATACTAAGCCTGATGTACGAATCTTCGAGTATGCTATGGAGAAACTGGAGATCTCTCCAGAATGTGCATACATGGTTGGTGACTCTGTTGAGTGCGATATCAAAGGTGCTGTAGATGCAGATATGGTACCTATTCTGTACGATTCATGCTCGAAAGAATCATCGCAAACGTTGTTTGGCGAGCAGGTTGCAGTTATTCGTTCCTTCGACGAGTTATCCACTCAATTAGCATCTCTGATGCCCGCCTGGGTAACTCTTGACAGGCTTTGTCAACGCACATGAGACGGGACGATGACATTGGTTCGTTGAGGGAAAATGGAGCCAGTTCATGGGTGCCTTCATCGGCATAGATGTTTTAGTAGGCTGTCACAGGAACGTCCCAAAGCAAGCTATACAGAGACTTCTTACGAATCAGCTGGCTATTTTAGAGCTGGTTATGGGATCTTCAGGATGTTTTTGTTCTAGGACAAGGATTTGAGAAAGAGGATGGTGGCTAAGGGACTTTCTGCTCCACTAGCATGACTATAGTGAATACCTAGATTTTTCCCGTCGGCAGACTGTTGACTCGTAATGAGCCCCAAGAATTCTATAAATTCAATTCGTCATGAATATTATGGTGGAGATGCAACTGTCGCTTACACCGCCGGCCCCAAAGATGCTTACTATGGTGTCAGTGGGACTGACAGTGAAGAATCATCAGATACTGCGTTGGTATCGGTGACTGGTGTCAAAGATTTCAGACAGCGCATTACTTCTTTGACAAGTTGTTGGATCTGTTGGAGCCCCTTTCTTGAGTCTGACTCAAGGCTCAGTTGACTGTTAAGCGATTTTACAATACCACCAAAGGTAGCCCTAGCGTCGATGAACTGATAGCAGAGATCCCGGAAGGAATCGCCAAGTCCTGTCTTGACAGATGGAAGACTGTTGTTAGCGGCTCCCGATAAGCTCATGACTTTGGAGCATGCATCTAGTGCTGATTGCCAGGTTTGGATAACAGTGTGTTGCCTATTTATGTTATGGACACTGGTTCGGAACTTGCGGCTTATAGCTGGTAGGGTTTCTGGAATAAGTTTGCAAACTCTGCTAAGGGCCACGGGTAACTGTTCGAGAAGTTTGTGACCCCGTCAACCTTGATGGGAAAACGTCCAGCACGGCTTCGCTTTGAAGAATATTGGCGGGCTTCAATCCCTTTATCTGACGCCTGTGATGTCTGAGACGCAGAACAATCCATAACAAGTCTGTCCTCATATTTCAAGAATTGCTTTATCTGCGCAGTGACAACCAAATCAGTGCTTTCGTTATCTCGAGCATCATTAGACCCAAATTCAAGCGCGATAATACGTCTTAGCATCGGACTCAAAGGGTTGCCGTCGATCTTGAGAGCGAGTAGCGAAGCCATTTCAGTAATGCAGACTGGCAGGTCTTGAATCTCGTTCTTTTGGACTGCCAGAACCTTCAGCGATATCATTTTTACTATGTCATCTGGTAAGCATTTTATCCTGTTTCGGCTGACATCTAGGATCTCAAGGCGATTCAATTCGAGTAGCTGCTAGAACATTAGTCCTCTGCCTTATACAGATCAAGGCTGAGAATTATTACCACTGGAGGGAAATCAAGAAAGGACTTGCTCCGGATATTAAGATAGCGCAAGGATGTAAAAAAAGACAGTCGCTGAGGAATAGTTGTCAGGCGGTTATGGGATAAAGCTAGCCTGTATGTAGCCTGAGGTTAATAACCATATGTACGCAATTATAATAGAGGGCATATCTTTTAACGTTATGGTTGAGGTTATCAAGAACATCATCGGTTAGCCCAGCGAGATTGTTGTGGCTGAGGTCGATAGTAACACCTTGTTGGACAGATTGCCCAGACATGGTCAGCTCTAGCACTCTGTCCTTTCTATTACCAACTACTAATTCAATTATTTGACACGCGGACTCCTGCACTCGCCTGTTCTGGCTGGAAAACGCTTAGCTTGTCAGTGACGTGCTACACCGAGTTATTGTGCGTTTCACGGACTGCGCCTTTGTCTTCGAGGATCGAGAAATCGTCGATTGAGGGACTAATATTCTTTTCTTGCTCTCAAAGAACAAAGGGAAGTCTTTTTTCATGAGGTGCACAGAGTTCTGGCAATGAGAATTAAGGATCTCAAGAATGGTTGAAGACATTATTGATGCAAAGCCACAGATAAGGAGGTGGCGGGCGGGACACCTCAACAGCAGGTCACATGTTTTTCGTGTTAGTTGGTGGTTTACTTGGCTATTAATAGCAGCTTTTCGAAATAAATTATAAATTAAAGAATAAATTCTGAATTCATTGTAGCAATTTATTGTAGCAATTTATATGTATATAGATTTTATTATAATAAATAGCAAGTATAGAGGCTTCTCGTTCTAACTATCTCATGTCATCAACCATTATCGTTATTTCCCGTCATTCTTTACTTCTCAGATGTTGCATGCTGAGGATCTTCCTCGTGAGCAGCACCAAGTTTAGCCTCAACATCTCCCTTCTCAGCCTTGGTAGTAAGATGAGTAGCAACATGAGTCTTCCAAGCCGGAGTACCAATGTACTTAATACCATCAGGGTCCTCAAACATGTCTGCAGTCTCCTCGAGTGTCTTTCCAGCTGTTTCGGGGAACATGAAAAAGACGTGGATGAACATGGCAACGTTGAAAACACCAAAGATGATGTAGCTCTTCCAGGTGATGTTCTCAAACGCAACGGGTGTGAAGAGGCCGAGAGCAGTATTGAAAGCCCAGTTGGATGAGGTAGCAAAGGCGACACCCTTTCCTCGGAGACGAAGAGGGAAGAGTTCGGGAGGATATGTCCAAGAGGCAGGACCCCAGGTTGGAGCATAAGAGGCGACGAAGAGATATGTGCAGGCGATAAGACCTTTTGCAGGACCTCCGCCAACGCTCATGGAGACTTGGGGAGAGTCACGCTCGTCCTTGGGAATTTCGGTGCCGTGGGCTGCCAAAATGCCGGCGTTGGCGAACATCCATGTGCACATGAGAGTAGCACCGATGAGGAATGTGGGACGACGTCCCCATTTATCCATCCAGAGAAGGGCAGGAATGGTCATCAAGACGTTGATGATGTACTGAATAGATGAGGCAAGAAGGTTGGCGTTGCCCTTGTAGCCAGCCATGGAGAAGACGTAGGAAATATAGTACACTAGACATTGTTAGCATCTTGTCTGCATCGAGGTGAAGAAATAACTTACTCATCACGTTCATGCCAGTGAGTTGAGACCAGATCTGAGTGAAAACGCCAATGACAGTTCTGTTGATCATGTTGGGCTTGAACAGATCAAGGTATGTAACATCAGCGATAGACGCTTCAAAAGCGCACATGTCCTTGATATCCTGCAACTCAAGAGCAACAAAAGGATGATCAGGATCGCCATGCCCATGAACAAGAGTAAGAACACTATGACACTCGTCCCAGCGATCCTTTCTCGCAAGCCAACGAGGGGACTCAGGTAGTAGCATCATCATGAAGAAGAGGAAAACTCCAGGGACCATCTGAAGACCCCAAGGTACACGGAAGGCAGCGGTCGAGTAGTCGGATGAGTGACGACCACCGATCATGGCGCAGCCGTAGGAGATGTAGTACATGATGAGAATTCCCCATGTGATGGCCCATTGCTGCATACCGATGAAGCGACCACGTTTTGAGGGGGGTGATATCTCAGCGATGTAGACTGGGACTTGAGCGGATTCAATACCAACTGCGAAACCGTTGATGATACGACCGACGACGAGCATGCCGATATTCTGAGAAGCGCAAGAGATGATAGACCCGATGATCCTGCCTAGCATTAGCAAGCAGCCTTTTCTCTTTGATATACGAGTAACTTACCAGATGATACAACCGACCATGATAGAATACTTCCTTCCAAGACGATCACTAAGAAATCCCGATACCAAAGCACCCAGCCACGAACCCGCCGCCATACTCGCCGTGATACCACCCTGATTCAACGACGTAGGTCCACTGCAATCCTCATCATCATCAAACGGCGGACCCTTAGGTCCCTGGTTAAAGTAACATTTATAAGAATTCTCGCCCAATTGAGCAGAAATAGAAGAAATGTCAAAGCCGAAGAGTGCACCGCCTACGACGGAGACACCAGCGATCACGTAGATGTTGCCGATGGGCATATTGGCAGAAGTGTAGTTAACCAGCAATAACTGTTTGAGCTACAAGACAGGCGATGCAACTGGGGCGGGTGATGTGTTTTATATCTCTCCGAGTTACACTGGTTTGATGTGATGGCCTCAGATTTCATGTGTCACGTTAATGGGGACGATGTACCAGCAGAAGGATTCCGTTTGTCCTACGGTTACATACAGGTTGAGCTCCTGATGTTGGAGATCCTTGCTGTTGGGAGTAGAATTTTCTCCACTGGGCACGGGGATAGCGTTCTGGGGGTTGATGGAGGTGGGTAGGGATAGGTGTAGAGCATGGAATTGTTTGTGATATGACGTATTGTTGAATCCTTCGAGCTTTGTAATGTCAGTCAATTGTTGAACCATGGCTGAAGGGTATGTTGCTGATTGTCTCAATTCAGGCTCCTTCTCTCAAATATTACAGCTTTGGTTGCTGCAGTATAATATTTCTAGATAGGACAGAGTCAGGAAAATACATTCGAGACCCAATTCTATCCCCATGTTTTTCCTCATCTCCATACGAAAAACCTCTCCATCCCCAAAGATCACCACTTTCAGTGGACCATCTCTCCGTGACGTTACATCTTTACGGCCGAGCATTTGGCCGTTCATTCTCCTCTCTCTTTGGCAATACACTGCCGTGGGATTAATTTGCTAGTGGTGTCATTGTCGATCACATCACTTAAATCAAGAAAAAAACTCCGTAAGCTTACAGGGCTAATTACTTAAAATTCATGGCAGCAGGGCAGATCATTTCGGATCCGAAAAGAGAATCGTGTGGTGGTTGTCTCCCCCGGATCTCCACTGTAAAATAGGTCCGAATACAGGGTGAATAAGCGCTGCAATAAGAGTTTGGGGAAGCGGTTCGCTGCGGAGAATGGACTGAGTGCCCGAGTCACATGTTCGGTGTGTTTTGACAGGCGAGGGTTGGTGAAACCACGGGTTAGACCTTGTGATGGGACAGATTGATTGAGATGCAAAAATGGCATTGTTTTGAATTCTGGCTAAATGGGACTGATGAATTTTCGTAGTTGACTTTTACCCAGCTGTAAGTCTCGCGTTATGGAGGGGATCTGCTTGTCATGTGGACTTGGTGAGCAGTTCCATGCTGTCGGGACGTGATCATATCACCATCAATTCCCCAACCGGACCATCGGGTAGTAAACTGTGGGTGAATGTATTAACCATTCTGCAACTCTCGGTAATAGAGGCTTAAGACTTGCTTTTTTGTTCATGCCTTGATTGTGGCCACTTTATGGAAATCTATGTGAATAAGTTCAGATCTTTGAAGACTACTTAACCTATATCCTACGCGCTGCGACCGCGTCGGTGAAACATGAGCTGGAGGCCACTTCTTCCCACATTTCTGTAATTTCATCCGAATTCTTAGTCACATGTTCTTTTTGCGATTTCTCTGCATGCCTGGATCAAATTCCCTATCGCGAAACGTCCCTTGCATGCCATTGCTGTACCTCCCGAAAGCCAACGCAACGCATCTTATACCCCATGTGAATCATTCATGAGATTGATACTCCAGTTCTCACCAGGCGCGACACCGGGCGACTATCGATAAATGACGTAGCTAGGCCTTGATTGCGCTTGTATTCAGCAGAGGGAACTTGATGATTAACACTAGCGTTATCAAATACCATGCTCAACTCCGATCCTTCGTCAACAGCCTCCAAGACACATCGCGCTTGGCGTGGCGTGCCGCATGCCGCGCATTGCCGGAGCTACCAAAACACATGCCGAAGGTCTACCTCTTTTCAGGTTGATCTTAATTGAGCCTTATCGTCGCAACACCAATACTCACTGTCTTGGTGCATCTCATCACTCAACACAATAAATATAACAGTAAAAATCGTCATCATTAATCTCGCGGAAGAGTTCTAATTGCTCGTGCTGCTTGCTATGCAATGCTTCAACTCCAAAACTCCTCGTATGCTTTCGAAAATGCTTCAATCCCATGTCACGCTCATGCTCATGCTTCGCTATGCCCCAAACTCCTCAATCACACTCCTCCCCTCAGTAAAGTCATTATCAACACCCGTATACGGAATCTTCAATCCAAATCCCTCAGGTCCACCAACCTTCATTCCCTTATCCGTCTTCCACAGCGGATGCGCCGGCAGCGCAACAACATTAACGCGTAATCCGTACCTCAAATCCTGCGATCCAATGCCCTCACCATCCTGGCCCAAAATGGAAATAAGGTCGGGGACTGTGCAGACGACTTTTTGTGACTCTTCTGATCCGTTGGCGTCGCTGAGTGCTGCGTAGAGATATTCATTTTGGAAGGGGATTACCATGTGGCGATCGCTTGGTACGTCTTGTTTACTTGAGCCGTGGGATTCGCGCTCGTCTTCGCTGAGAGGAGCGATTACTACCGAGCCCATTGTGTAGCCGCCGCCGATGTAGCGACGAACATCGACGATTTTGCCAGTGAAGAGAAGTTTTCCAGCGCAGACGTCAAACTAACCAATTAGCATGGCTCAATTAAATAGAGGGGAAAAACTTACAATTGCGTCAACGTAGCTGGTCTTTTTGCGTCGCGCATTATGCACCGCTCGACCGAGATACCAAGCTTGTGAGACGGTGTTGGGAACGCCGTGGGATTTGATCACTGAGCCGGGGAGGGGATTGGCGCAGACTGCGCAGCCGAGACCGAGTTCGATAACTGTTGTTCGGAGAAGACTTTCAAGACGGATTGGGTTATCGGTGCTCTGTTGTTGTTGTTAGTGAGATACGCAGAATTGGTGGTTGGAGGTGCTTACCATGACTACACTGGTGTTGCCTCGCGCGTCGGAGAGAACGCAGGGAGTGAGAGAGTGACCGTAGACACTAAAGGTAGCTATTAAAGTTAGATGCAGTCAATTGAATGGGCGTTGGAGAACGTACCGTGATACATGGTAGGATAAGCTCGGCCCATGGCATCGCCATCAACGACAGGGACGTCGAAGTGAACAGCCGGAGGAAAAGCACTCATACCATTTCCACCACCACTGTCTTTGTTAGTCGTCATTCCTCACTCTCAAATGATTCACTTACATCTCGTCAATGTACATGCCATCAAAGCTCTTGTTTCCAACAACCTTGTTAACAGCATTGATACCAGTAACAATCTCATTCCCTCCCGCAATACGCTCATTGATAACACTCGGACTTCCATACCACGATCCAAAGCAAATCATAGCATCGTCCTTGAGCGCCTTGGGCGAAATAACCCTCAATCTCCCCTTGGGATTATTCCTCAGCGCATCTAGTCCCTTGAGGTACTCATGATGCGTAGGTCCTCCACCGCCTGTACCAAGAACTCCGCATCCTGTCGCAATCATCTCTAGGTCAACTTCAGAAAGATACCACGTGCCATCCTGAACATCAGGACGATAGGCATCAAGATCAACGTGAAGAGAAGGCTTATACGTTGGTGTCAACGCATCAGGAACGCTGACCTTTTCACCCTCATCATCCTCCGTCTCATGTATGCTTATCACAGGCGGTGAAGGCGGCGGCGTGAGTTCCTCAGGAATAGCAAGATGTCCCACCGCACGAACCTGTAATCGCATAGCCCCATTGGACATGTACTGAAGCGGTGTCTTTGTGATCTCTACAATCTTGACGTCGTTCTTGGCTGCGCCTTTAGAAATGGCCATGTCGATTGCTTTGGCGCAAGCAGCGTCGACGATGGTCTTTTCGGATCGTCCTTCGGGGATTTCGACAATGTCGATTTCGCCGGATACTTTGGCGATTGCTGCGCCGACGGCGTTGGCGGCACCTTGGTGGATTGGCACGATGCATTTGTCTACGCCGTCGAGGTCTTCGGTGACAAGCAACGCACCGCCGCCGACGAGGAGGACGTGTACGGGCGCTGAGGATACCTTCATTTGCTCAACGAGACTCTCGAGCATTTTCTTGAGCTCTTTGCGGCCGCTCTCGACAACGTGTGCGGGAACATCCTTGACAAGCTCGGGGTCTCCAAGCTTCGCTTTACCCAGCGCAACGACAATATCAGTCGCCGTCAAGGTCTTTCCACCAAACACTTTCGCTTCCTGCTGAATAAAATGTCCAACCGATCCAGGACCAACAGTAACATTTTGCGTGTCAGGATCAACCTGGACTTTACTTCCACCACCAAGGCCAATCGATACAACCTCGGGCATAGAGAACGCAGTGCGAACGCCGCCAACCTCAACAAAACCAGGCGCTTGTCGTGGAAAACCCGATGGAAGAAGTGCGCAGACATCAGTAGTAGTACCGCCAATATCCACAACAAGAACCTGCGGCTCTTCATCATCCGCGACATTCTCCCGCTTATGATCCAGCCCAGCAAGATACGCAGCACCAGTCATGCTATTCGTAGGACCGCTTGCAAAAGTCTTGATGGGAAACTCCGCAGCGGTGTCGGCGTCAATAAGCGTGCCGTCGTTTTGCGACAGAAAAAGAGGACAGGTGAGCTGCAGTCGATGCATGGCGCGCTTGAAGCCCTTTTTTACGCGGTGCCCTGTTCGCAGGATTGAAGCGTTGAGAATGGTGGCATTTTCTCGTTCTAAAAATCCCGTGGGTCCAATGTCGTGAGAACATACGACTTGCAGTGATGGCGCTTCTTGGAGGAGAATTCTTCTGCATTCTTCTTCGTGTTTGCCGTCGTGGTCGAGGGGTGAGAATACGCCGACTAGAGCGATAACGTTGATTCCTTTTGCGACGACATCACGGGCAGTTTGTCTAATCTGCTCATGATTCAACGGTTCAATTTCTCTCCCGTCAATCTCAAGACCTCCATCGAGATAATAAACCCCTCCGTCGAGAATACTCCTCAAGCCGATGGGAAAGTCTGAAAACGGCGGTAATTGTCTAGTAAACGGCCCGCACAGTCTCACGACAGCCACACGATCCAAACGTCTCGCATCAGCCTCTACAAGCGCGTTGATAAAGTGCGTAGTACCAATAGTAACGCTGAGAACACCGCTCTGGTCAACGCCCGAGTCGCGCAGCACAGCTCTTATAGCTGACTCGATACCGCTTGTGATGTCTCTTGTGGTAGAGGCTTTGTGAGAGGCCAGGACGCCACGGCCAGGGGTTGATGTGGCAGCAGCTCGGATGTCGAGAATGGCCGCGTCCGTGTTGGTACCTCCGACATCAACTCCGATTCGGTACAGGGACATGTTTGCTGTGGACAGGTGTGCTGTTGGTTGTGAGGATGATACCCTGGAGGTGCCTGAAAGCATATTATGTACATCGAGCATGCGGGTGGAGAGATATCATCAGATCTTTATAAGGTAAGGTAAGGCAAGGCACCGGTTACAGTCTTCCATTGGTATTACTGCATTAATTTTTTTTACAATCTGAGATTTTCTTAGTGAGTGGGTGAGAAAAAAAAAACACCTCTCCAATGTTTTCCTCACTGGTCCTGGCTTGGAACTGAGACTGGATCATGCGAGAGGGGGGCGAGTGGCTCAAGTTGGCCGACGCCAAAGAGGAGCAACTTGGCCGAACAGCAGCAGTGGAACCCTCATCGTCTTCCTCGGTTTCGTTCTTTAAACTGCCGATCTCGCGTTTTCTCATCATCTCCCCAATTGGCCAAAGCGTCCCTTGGCCGACGCCTCAATCCGGGGCACGTATCCTCTTCTGATCGTACATCCGAATACCAGTCTGTGGCTCAATTATTACTAACAGTACTGTTCACTCACAAGATAAGGCTGATGATTAAACTTTGGCTGATCAAATGCCAGTCCCCAATGAAACCCCATCCCTTATAGTCTGTCTCCCCAAAAGTCCAACAGTGACAGCCCACCCAAGCTACTGTACACACTATCGATCCGGAGGCTTCGGGAAGAAAAAAAAAGAATAATCTGAGGCTATTCGCATTTTCTCTCGTCTTCCACAATGGCCGTTGCGAAAGCTCTCAAGCGCATTGAACTACCGCGTGGTTCGCGCTTCATCGTACGCATTTTCTAGGTTCTGAAAAAAAGCGCGTTCACCCCCCTAATTTGTTAACTCTGCAGAATGAAGATGTCAGACCAGTTGGTTCTGAGCGACGAACATGGACGTTTCTCACGTTTCACAACTTTTGTAAGTTTACTCTTGTCTGTCATTTTGTTTATTTGCCGAGATGGATGGGAATCACACTGCATAAGCGCATCGCAGCGCAGCGCATCCCATCGCATCGCATAGCTAACCAATACAATCTGACAGGGCTGTTGATCAACTGCAACATTGCGACGTATCTGACAGGCAGCGCGCTGATTCCCTTGGGTTTGACGTGGTGGCAGGCCATCATTGCCATTATTCTCGGAAACATTCTCGCGACTGCTGCGTTGATTCTGGCTTCGTTGGCTGGAGCTTATTACCACGGTACGTCATGCATACACCCCTCAAAAGGATCGAGGATCAATTTCGCTCACGATTGCAGTGGGCTTCCCTGTCTTTAGTCGAGCGGTATGGGGAATCTGGGGATCTCAATTCGTCATCTGGAACCGCATCTTTCTCTCCCTCGGTAAGCAACCTCTCTACTCTTATCATGTCGCGTCGTGTACTGACTTGTGACAGTCTGGTATGGCTTCCAGTCTTGGGTCGGCGGACAATGCGTATACCTCATGCTTCTATCATGGGATCCGAACCTCGAAAAACACATCCCTAACACCTTTGCTGCATCGACGCCCATGACGACCGCCCAATTCGTATCCTACTTCATCTTCTGCATCGTAACGCTCCCGTTCCTATGGATCCGACCGCACCGAATACAAAAATTCTTCTACTTTGCCAGCTCAATCACCCTGGTCTTCTTCCTGGTTCTTCTGATCTGGGCGCTGGCTACCATGGGATCTGATGGCTTTGGTGATACCATTAGCGATAGTTCACCTCTTCCTGTGACTGGTGGTCCGCAGAGTATTACGTGGCTTACGATCTCGGGTATAATGTCGACGATTGGTGGCATCGCGGCAGGAATTCTGAACCAGAACGATTATGCTCGTTTGTCTCGAAAGCCGGGTGATGCTATTTGGGGTCAGGCTGTTGCTTTTCCGCTCTACAGTATCGGGGCTTCAGTCATTGGCATTCTCGTCACTGCTGCTACACAGAAGAGAATGGGCGAGGCAATTTGGAACCCTCCTACGCTGCTTGCTGCTCTCTTGGCCAAGGATCCAACCGCGGGCACTCGAGCTGCCATCTTCTTCGCTGGTCTTGCCCTGTCCATCTCTCAGCTCGGCAGCAACCTTCCCGGCAATGCCCTCGCAGGCGGTATCGATCTGGCTTCCGTGTTCCCCAAGTTCATCAACATCCGACGAGGTGCCTACATCATGGCTGCTCTTAGCCCCATCGTCAACCCATGGCGTCTCGTCAACACAGCCACGACCTTCCTCACTGTCCTTTCCGGCTACAGTGTCTTCCTCGCTCCCATGACTGGTCTCATGGTAGCTCACTATAACCTAGTGGCAAAGGCCAAGGTCAATGTGGACGATCTTTATGTGGGTAACAAGGACAGCATCTACTGGTACAACTTTGGTATCAACTGGCGTGCTTTCGCTGCGGTAAGTCCCACAATGTTTTGTTACGAAAAGATTACAACTGACTCAATTTTTTTTAGTGGATCGTTGGTGTCGCGCCTACAATGCCAGGTTTTATTGCTGCCGTCAATCTAAATGCCTCAGTCTCTGATGGCGCAAAGAACCTCTACCAGCTGAACTACCTCTTTGGATTCATTGTCAGTGCTGCTGCGTACTGGGCACTTCACACTTTTATCCCTGATAAGAAGTTTAACGCTTTTATCAAGGATGGTACAACTGCCAAGGAAGTCCAAGCTGTTTATGACGAGCGTTGGGATATGACTTATTCCGAGAGTGAGCCTGGGACGACTGAGGAGCACTCTTTTCAGCGAAACAAGGGACCTGACTCCCTGACTACATATGTTTAATCACGAGATTGATGTTGGCGACGTTTCTTTTCAAGATTACAGGCCTGTTATCTGTTACTCTATCGAGACCTTTTAATTATTACTACAATCATAGCGTGGGGATGCTGCTGGACGAATTCATCATCACTTTATCTTGAGGATTTTGGCAACGTTACCTCGGTGAACCCTGTATTGAGAGATCTTCAACCCTCCACTTTAAAAAAAAAATCTCCATCTTGAAATCGCGCGTCATGACAGGCTAAAACGCAAACACACCTACGGCACTTTACACACTCTTCCTTAGTTCCCGTGCCCTCTGTAATTTGTAATTTGCACTAATTTCCCTTCCGAGACACTAGTACGTAAGTAGAATACCCGATACTGCCCCCTAAACCAAAACCACTCGGCCAACTCCGGTGTTTTTAGTCTGTTGCGCCCCCCTGTCGGCCAACTTATCTTTCCCGCTGCCCCCCCTCCATCACGCGATTTTCGCCGACATCTCTTCGCCTCTTTCTCTCCCTTCCTTTTCGTGTCTACTACTCTTTACACTCTCCCTCACACGCGCGTGGAGCGATTGCCGTTACGGGTACCTGGCCCGCCATCCCCCTCCGATATCATACCAGACCAGATGGATCACTCTCAGGATCAGGCTACGGATCGGGAACGGGCAACTTCTTCCTCGTCTACTGCTACGCCCCGCAAGTTCAGCATTCGCAGTAACTTTGGTAAAGCCCGTCAGCCCAGAAGCCGCAAAAACAGACCCTGTGACGCTTGTCGTCGCCGAAAGACTGCTTGTGTCATCACTTCTGAACCCCCATGTGAGGCGTCCCCCTTACCCCC